>DWCF01003129.1:0-20809 GCA_018230265.1 Delias oraia | reverse complement strand
TTCTGAGCTACCACCAAGATGTCTTCGAACGGTAAGTCATCCGGTAACTTTAACAACACAAATATAAAACACTAACAATAATAATTGTGTTTTTGAAGCACATATATTGCTATAATATCTGTGCCTATATGTGAAAAAATAGAAGCTTATATGTGGAAAATAGAAAGCGAGACTTTTGACCTTCAATATCGTAAGACACTTACAAGATAGAACTTTTGACTTTTGAGACAATTAGAACGACAAAACAAAAATAAATATATACCAATTTACAGCTTTTTATCTTCAATTCCGAGGTTGACCTCTTTTATATACCACATTTATTTTTCGTTTTAGAGTTATTTATAAAGAAAAAACAAATTAAAATCTTATTATTTCAAAGTTGTAAGCAATGTAAATGTCATTATATGCAAATGCTAAGGCATAGAATGGCATAGCAAGCTCAAAAATTATTAAATAATCTATTTACTGGTACAAATTTTAAATAGAAAATATGTGTTTAGTATACAGAGGTATATAGATAAAAACTTGAGCTATGCGTAAACTTATTCAATATACATACCCTAGACAGAAGGCAGTGCATCATAGCCATATCAGCGTCACATGTAAAGACCTGTGGGGCCCGATGTAAAACAATGGCTGCGGTCACATAAACAGGAAATAGCGGTGGCGCGCACAGGAAGTAGTCGTACAGCCGTACTACGTCACTGTATCGGTTAAGACTGTGGCCGAACCAAGTTAAGTACCACGGAAGAGCGAACATAGTACCTACACCGGATCTGGAAATTGTTAAAATATTTCATTTATTAACTTCAATAATTAAGATAATATTCGAGCTACTGGAATTTCAATATTCTGCATTTGTTATTGATAAATTTGTAATTTCATAAATTTATTAGATTATTGTCCTACATCAGATTATTGCTAGTCTCGACACTTCGTGCATTGAAACGAGTTTACAACCAACGTAAAGAAAACTATATAAGTATATTATATTCGACATTCTCAAGGTTGTTTAAAGGGATTACTAAAATATTTACGTTATAGATTCTTTAGTTCAGCATGAGGAAGGCAAATTATTATATGTACTTTTATTGAGATACAATATTCGGGCCAATGGGTTGTTAATAATATAACACATCGCTATAGCTCTGTAGCTTCTAAAAAAATTGTGTTGAAATTATTTAAATGAATCATATGTATAATGTATGATGTGTACATTTATTATTACTAAAATGTCGGTATTTAAATTGTGTTAAAACTTATGTTAAAAAAGTCTTACTTATCTAAGCATTCAGCTAGCCTATCATCCGCCCTTCTTACGACAGGCAGCATGTAATTAAGTAAATGCTGTGTAGGCTGCATCGTCAGTTGCATGAATGGCGCCAATGGAGCCTTGGGGCCATATGAGAGGCGGCATAGCAATGGGAAAGATGCTCTATCACCACATACTAATAGGAGTGTAATTGCAACATCGTGATAACCCTGGAATATGGAAAGTTGCTTGAACCTCTGGTTTTTTGAGAATCATTATTAAAAATCATAATTTTTAAAAAGAAATAATAGGATATTTGAAATCATTGCTGCACTAGTAATTAGTCAATAGCGCTATTGTAATAGAATGTTATGTACTATATTTTTTTATATTTTAGAGGACAACGGCGCAGGTGGGTCTCCTATATGGTAATAGTACCCCGCCGCCCATGGACAACCGCCCCACAGTCCGCGCATTGGTTGTGTTGCCGACTTCAGCGTCATTTTTAGGGGCCTCCGATATCATCACTCACTCTGCGAAAAACAGTAGAAGTACCGTTTCACGCTGTATTCTGTGAGCCCATGGTATCACTTAGGACGATCTGGCCCAATTAGTGCGTCAGAATGGATCTCCCACGGGTGCGATAGTATTAAGACACACTCAACCCTTCCAGAGACCGAATAAATTATAATTTATAATTATCCGGACCGGGATTCGAACCCGATACTTCTCGCTTCATGGCAGACTTACTAAATGGTTACGAGGCTCTCAAAACTATGTATTAATACAGAAAATACACTTGCATAACAATTCTTTATACATTTATTTTGTTATGAATTATGATATACATAGAAATTAATATCGATTTACAGAGGTATGTAGTATCAACAAGTGTTATCAATAAAATAAGTGAAGTCATAACCACAAGCAATACCAAGAACAATAGGATTTATACCTTTATTCTTTCTGCTTTATTTATCCACTATTTGTTTATCAACACTGGCCTATTATCTTGTGAAGGTTTTATTTATGTTTAGTTGAATATTAACTATGATACAGTTCTATAGTTACTCCATAAGTTAGCTAAATAAATAATTATAACAATGAAATCTGGTATCTTAAAAATCTGATTCATCATCATTTCAGCTGTAAGACGTCCACTGCTGTACATAGACCCCCATGCATACCTGTTGAAGGCGACCTGCGTCCAGCACCTTCTGGTGACCTTTATTAGGTCATCTGTCTACCTTATGAGTGGACCGTGGACGTCCCATGCTGCGTTAGCCAGTCCGTGATCTCCACTCTAACACTTTTCAAATTTTAAAAATCTTATTACCTGATAATATTTCAAATGTGGATACTTGATAATGACCCGTAATATAAGTACTGTTAGTTGGTCCTGCAATGCTACTCTCTGTTCGTAAGGAATACCTGGTGGAAACCTTTTCAATGACCTGTTCACGTCTAACACAACCTGTTAAAAAAAGAAATATCAAAATAAATTTATATTATTTTAAAATAATGAACTAATATAATCTTATATTAATTTCTCAAGCTCATGAAAAGCAATAATTTACAATTTTAAATTATTTATTGTTAATTACAGTAACTAAGTTATATTATTAAAGTAGATAGGTCAGAATTAAGATTCCTGTAAATGTTGTGTTAAATTAAGGCCTTAATTCAATATAATTTATTTATTTTCGTATGGCCAAATAGAATCTTTTCAAGAATATATTTTTTTAAAGTGATGGTTATAACTAAGAAGAAGGAAGAACAAAATTAATAAATGCATTAGCAATGTTTATAAAGTAAATGCATACCTGATTATATTCAGGATGTGTGGAGAGCTCATCTAAAGATGGAGGTTCAGTTAACTCTTCTTGTGTTACTCCAACTAAAAGTGGCCAGATTTTTTTTCTGTATTCATCTACAAAAGTAAGTAATTAATTTGGATTTATGTTGTTATAGATTATTTGTTATATTGTAAAATTTAAATTATAACAGTTACTTACCAGATATTAAACCTGCTTTAGTTTTTGCAAAGTTCTCCCATTTATCAACATTAATAACATCTGGATTTTGAAGACATAGTTCTATTTCTTTCTTTTTTTCAGTAATCTCAGCGTCTTCAAATTGAAATTCTAGAGAAATATGCAAATTAGACTTCGTACTTTCACATAAATTTCACATATTTTTAAGGATAATAGTAATTTTCTTAACCTACACTTTTTAGTAGACGTAGGTATATAGCATAATTAATTAGCTTGTTTTCAAAGTAGAGTCAAGAACACCATTGTTATAACTATTTACAATATCAAGCATACATGATACCTTGATCGAATTGAAGTTCAGAAGGCGTAGCTATGTCATCTATATTTTTCGTGTGATTTAACTCGATAGGTAATTTTTCGGTTACAGGGGAGCAATCCCCATTCGAATTACATTTATCATCACTATCTGGATCAGGCTTATAAGAATCCATCGTGGAAATAACTAATTATTCGAGCGAAAACATTACACCATCCTTTCTCCAAAACCCAAATAATCCACTGAACAGTGGACATTTGAGAGTTGACATAAGAATTCTAATTGCAAGTTGTCATTCTGTTAATGTCCAATGTTAACTTGTAGTTCGAACAGATGAAATAAATAAAATTAAGTCCACAGACTAATTATTTCACTTTTTTATAATGTTATTTAACGTAAAATGACGCTTAGCATATCAAAAAAAATATCAGTTATACATTCAATAAATACCTATTCAATATTTCAAATATTTTCTGTGTTTCAGTGTATTACGAATACTTTTTTTGCATTATATAAAACGTAATTAGAATATATCTACTCATTAAAGTTTATTCTGCGGTAAGGACTACAACCGATTTTGGTAAATGGCATGGTTTGACAATATTTAATTATTCTATGGTAATGACTTAGAAATAAAGCCAACGTGATAAATTATAAATAAAAATTACAAAATTATGAACGTTTGGAAAAATTAAAATGGATTCACAAGTAAATGCGGACAAAACTAAAATAAGAGAAATCGAGGACGTGATAGAGCTACAAAAAGCGTCTGGTAATATAAATTCTCGCCAGGTTTCGTTTTTGCTTCCCTCTGATACAGATAGTACAGTTTCAGCTAACATAGCTAGAAGTCTGGATAGTGGTTTATCGCGTTCAAAGATTGAAATAGAGAAGAATTGTAAAAAACTACAAAAGAAAATAAAATCATGTCGAACGTTGTTACCCGATGTAATATCTTGGCCAAGTGATTCAGATATAACTGTTTTGCGAATGAAAATGCGCTTGCACAAAAACATTAAGGACACTAGCACAATTCCTGGCGATGGCCTTCATCAAGCAAACAGTTCTTCCATGGTTAATTTAGCAACACTGATGCCACAATCACCACAACATTCAAAACATAGTGTCTATGAGGAATTGTTGTATCCACTAACATCCTGGGAGGGTTCAGAACCGAAAAAAGAACAAAAAACACCAAAATATTCCTATCAAAGTACTATTGTAATGTCTTCATGTCAAATCGATAGAAATATATTCCCAAAGAGCAGTGATTACACAGATGTAGATACCAAATCTAAAATTGCAAGATTCTTTCGACTCTATTTTTGCCCCTGCTGTAGTTGTTTATATAATATGGAAAACATGAAAGATGATTCTACGTGTGGAACAAAAATTTCCTAGTTCATTGTGATTTTTATAGAATCTTGTTTCAAAAATGAATTTGGTTTTACAAAAATAAATTTAAAAATAAAGCGCCTGTTAATAAATATTAGCAGTTCTTACTACAGTTTTTGACGATAATAATTCGGGTACAAGAAAACTATCATACGAGATAAATTTACTTTAACAATTATATGTAATTTTTGAAAGTACTATAATCCATTTTAATATATATTTATGGTATAGCGGACAACGGAACAAGTGGGTTTCCTATATGTAAGAAAACATCGCCGCCCATGGATAACCGCGCTTCACTCATTTAGCGAAACACAGTACAAGTACCGTTTCACGTTGAGTATTCTATGAGCCCGTGGTATCACTTTGGACGAGCCGGCCGAATAGTGCGTCCGCATATGCTTCAGCGTGGCTCTCCCATAGGTGTGACAGTATTAAGACACTCGCCTAGTTAAACCCCTCCAGAGTCCGAATAAATTATAATCTATAATTGTCTGGACCAGGATTCGAACCCGATACCTCTCGCTTCGTGTTAGATCTATTAAACCATTTAGCTACGAAGCTCTCAAAATTTAATTTATAAAAGAATAGCATACACGTTTGGAGCCAAGGAATAAAATTCACATTATTATTAAGTATTAAACAGATCTGAAAAACGACATAAAGAGGACATAAAAATAGACAAATAATTATCACATCCCGACAATAGATTTTAGAAACTATGTTTTCAAAGCATAATTACTTTAGCTTCCGGAATAAGCGTGATGATTGGACTTCTAAAATGTTTTTTTCGAATAGCTTCCTTTACGCATAAATTTATTGGTAATTAGATATTCACGAATGTAATAGGATCTCTATTATTCTTAGATTGTAGACAATTATATCTACAGATTTCTATTCACGTATAATCCTACACTGAAATATGTCCAAATTATTTTAAGATTAGCGCTTAGAAATGCATTTTTTAATTTGGATAAGCTCATTAAAATTAATTTGAAAATGATGGAGATTGATTTTAATAAAATATTATGTGTCATTTTATTATGGCAAAAAAGTAAATTTACTTAAAATCAAAGCTTGTTTGTTTGTTTTCTGCTTAAGGGTGTCCAAGGTAACGCAAAAAATTGTGTTGCATTGTAAAATACGTCGGATACAGTTAGTATGTTATACAAAAAAACATAAGCCACAGCTGAGTGCTGAAATTTGAAAAAAATTAGAAGGAAGGACATAATATGTATAATTAAACTATATAAACAAAGAAATAAACAATAAAAAATATGAAATATTCATTGTTGCTTTCTATAGAGATCAATCTATAACGCGTCAGCTATGAAAAGTATCAAGTAAATCGTTAGCATGAACTAGTTTCTCAACGTATGCCATAAAAATATTTATTAAAATATTATGATTTTGCCCTAAAGCTAATTCCTTATAACCATAAAATTAAATAAATCTATTTTAGATTAAATCTATGTTTCGAAATCATTGTAATCGAGAATGTATCGAATCAGATCAAAATAATAAGCTATGCCTCTAAACAGTTGAAACGGAAAATATTATTAACCAAATTATAACCGCTTATGTAAATTTGTCAAAGGCCACCTGGAAATTGATAAAATGAAAGCCTATTTAATCTAAAGACTAGAAAGTTCTAAATAACAGGATGATGACATCCGAGATAAATTAATTTAAGTTATAATTTAAATTAACTTTTATCGAATTCATTCATTCGCGTAACATTGCCAAATGCTTGATTTTCTTACCTCCCCCGACTGGCCCGAGCAAGTTATAAAGCGGGAGAAAGCCGGCCCAACGCGCAGTCTTATCGCGCAACTATTACGTCCAGTTTCGCGCGCTTTTTGACAAGTGTAATTAATTTGGATACTCTGCGTAGCAAAAATGAAAATGAGGTATGTAAACTTTTTTGAACTTAATATAATTACGGTTATAAAATATGTCATTTGTAATTTTCTAAAAGTATATTAGTAAATTTATGTTTTTAAATTGTGGTTTGATGCTAAGTTGTACTCTCTCTGAATTTTGTTTATATTTTTGCTCGATTTTCTGTCTTTATTTATGTAAATATTATTATACTGACACTGGATAAAATGTGTCCATTAGTTACAGAGGCCAAAAATATGAAGAAATTGTGATTTTATACAATATTCATTAAGTTAATTTCCAGCATTAGGGTAAAGTTATTGTAATTTTATTACTTAAACTGTATTGCTGTTCAAAAAATTAAACTTCATATTAGAAACTGGTGTTAATATCTAGGCTATTAGATGGAAAAAATATAACAATGCTCTTGCAATTAGGTACAGCACAGATTTTGTAAACAAATAAAAACAGCTGCTCGAGGTGAATTTCTAAGCAATTTGCATGTCATCGGACTTCAAGTACTTACGTGAAATGAATCACTTTCTCTAGTCACATTAACTGATCCACAATACAACTATTGAATTTGTGCTCCCATAGTAATATATTAATAAGCGAACAAGAAGTCAATAATACTTAGTTCATACACCTCGTCAGGTAAGAAATTGTAATTAATGGTTACTAAAATAGAAGAATATATTGATCCGCTTTTTGCTTCGATAGGCATATTTCCCACACTATTCTATCAAATAACAAAACTATTTGAAGTAAATATTTAAGTATGTAATACCATTTAATACAACAGGTAATACTCTAATTATTACTCTATTTTTTTATCTATGTTAGAATGTCTTATATTTTATCTATCATGTTAGTTTTAATTGTGTGCCTTTGTTATGATTTCGATGAAACGCCAATGATTCTTTTTAAATAAACAATTAAAAAGTAACTGTTGGCTTTATTATTATATCACGGCAATTAACTATAATGCATGTCTGTAAATGTCTCTCATAATATCTTTTTCTCATTCCGATACTAATTTATAAGTATTTTATTGTAACGGAAACTTGTGTAATTCATCATCAAATCAAATATTTACGAATATCTTTTTTTAATATATAACGGACAACGGAGCAGGTGGGTCTCCTATATGGTAAGAGAACACCGCCGCCCATGAACAACCGCGCCATAGTCCACATTGGTTGTGTTGCAGGTTTTTTACGCCGCATAAGTGACAATTTTTTAAGGGCCTCCAATATCCTCACTCACTGTGAAACACAATACAAGTACCATTTCACGCTGAGTATTCTGTAAGCTCGTGGTATCATTACGGACGAGCCGGCCAAAACAGTGCGTCAGCATATGCTTCAGCATGGCTCTCACACGGTTAATTGATATATATCCCTATATTTTTCAATCAAATGAATATACTTCTACATGACAGCGTGTTTTAGGTAAGAAAAGCAACAATAAAAGTTTAGCAAAGATGTAATAAGTTTGAAAACATTTTATTCGGACAACATGTAGCTAGTTTATAATATTTATGACTGGCAGTACTTTGACCTTTATAATGTATTGACAACTTGCAACACTTGAGAAAAACTGCTCCGAATAACATGAAAAGGTAAGACGGCTTATGTAAGATCATAATGAATTCATAACATGTGTATTCAGCCCACTTAAGTCTGCTACCTGTAACTATTGTCTTGGTGTTGTTCGTGTTTTGAGCAGTCATTATTTGCATGATCTTTTTGACATATCTTACCACTAATACTGATGAATCATCTTGTATGATATGACTTCCTGTTCTTTAACACTGATGAATTAATAATATATATAATATTAGAAAATTTGAAAGTATAATGACTTAACGAAATGCAAGGTTTTATTTTATGTACAATTTAGTCTTCCGTATACAAGAAACAATTGATTAACTATAAAATTAAATACTTAGACACGGTCGGTTGTGTATTTAAAGCCAAGGATGTTTTTTTTATAACTATACAATAGATATCACATTTTAAAGTCAAATAATAAGTAATATAAACAATATTTTTACTTTATAAAATATAAATTACAGTAGTAGAGTACTGTCAAGTATGATTTTATGTTTATGGCTTGACTCAAAATGGATTCCATATTTTCTTCCATACGAAGTCTATCTCTGTGGCAGCAAATCAATTTTTAACAGGTTAAAAATAATAGTAATGGTATTTTAACTATAACATCGTAAATAAAACATTGCTTAAGAATTCAGCATGATATATGTTTTGCTTTATAGAACTACTTCCAGAACTTCGAGAGCCTCGTAGCCAAGTGGTTTAATAAGTTTACCATGAAGCGAGAGGTATCGGGTTCGCATTGCGGGTGGACAATAATTTAATTTATAATTTATTCGGTCTCTGGAAGACCTTGACACTGGCCGGGAGAGTGTCTTAATATTGTCGCACCTGTGAGAGAGCATATGCATATGCTCCAAGCATATGCTGACTCACTAATTGGGCCGGCTCGTCAGAAGTGATACCACGGGCTCATAAAATACTAGGGTGAAACACTACTTGTACTGTGTTTTGCAGAGTGAGTGAGGATATCGAAGACCCTTAAAAAATACGCTTAAGTGGTGTAAAAAGTCGGCAACACAACCAATGCGTGGAGTGTGGCGCGGTTGTCCATGGGCGGCGGTGTTCTGTTACTATATAGGTGACCCACCTGCTTCGTTGTCCGCTATACTATACAAAAACCTAGTTCCTAGAATTTATATGGATGAAAGCCTCATTATTCTAATATTTAATAGTGTATGTGAATAGTTCACACGGGCGAACACAGCTAGGTCTATTGCAAAACGTAAATCTTAACTATGTACTGCAAGTAAATCTTAACGCACTCTGCACTTTCAACTAGTGTTTAAACACAAATGTGTGAATATTCAGCTGAGATTTTATATAACACTAGTAGACGCAGTGACATTTTTAATATATTTCGTCCAATTTACACAATACCATGTGAGAGTTGTGTTGACACACTAATTGGGACGGCTCGTCCGAAGTTATACCATGGACTCACAAACTCAACGTGAAATGGTAGTTGTACTTGAAACGGTGCTTCTACTGTGTTTCGCTGAGTGAAGATATCGGAAGAATCGAATACTAAAACCATCACACATACTAATGCAGGTAAACGTACAAAAATATCGGAAAAAAATTATTAAATTTAAATAATAATGATGAATTTAAATATGCTATAATCAACTGATTCTCTATGAAAAACGAAATTGTCATATAGATTTTTTGTGTTTAGAGAGAGTTCAAATTACATTATTATTTATGCGGCATATTAAGTAATTTCAGTCAGTGAAAGTGACATAAGACACATCCTAGAAACATGTTGGAAGGAAACGTGTTTATGTCACGCGATCAACATTCTTCGGCTAATCATCATTGAAATTATTTCCTTTGCGTGTAAACGGTTATTTATTACGAATTAATTATTACGTTATTATCCGTAACAGTTAATACATTTAGATCATGAATGCGGGCATGATATTCAAGAAATGTCGTACAATTTAACCAGTACTTTTAGTTATAATAATATCATTAGCTGCTCATTTTTAATGTCTATGCCGATGCGGTTGAATGTCAATTGTCAGTTTAACTACGTCTTGTAGTAATGTCGACGGAGAGCAATAACTTGCATTATTGAATAATATAAAGAAAATCTTCCAAATATTAAGTACAATTTTCTTGTAATATTATTACTACCAACAACTACTTACAAATTGTCATCTCAGAAGTTCTATTAAATACTTTACTCTTATTGCGAGAATTAATAATAATTTATTCACATTGTGAGATGCATATCTGCATAACTTTTCACAAAGTTTGTTGTAAATTATTACGAGAGAAATTATTATGTTACATAACTATAATTTCCGTTACATTTAGGCAGTCTTAATATATTTTAAGCTTTCGTTTGAAGATTTTCGAAGTCAGAAAGCGTTTAATTACACTTGTTACTGTATAACTAAATACCTACTTGAATTCAGCTAAGGAGATAAACTCTCAATATATTAATTTTAATATGTACTTTACTACGGTAAAATATATTGACTCTAAATTATTTTAACCTGCACTTAGTTATAATTCTTATTAAATTAAAAAATAATACATAATATAATTAAAACAAATTTATTTCAAGAAAAAGTTTAGGTTGTTTTGCTTCAAATCTAAAATTGTATGCTAAAGAAGTTTGTAAAATTAAAAATTCATTCATAATTTGCACTCTGTGTTTTCTCTCTATAGTTTTTCTTATCTATGCGTGGAAGATATAATAATAATAAATATATATATATATAAATCTTGTCAAATATAATTAATAACTTATATTATCTTGCTTATATTATACTTATATTATAATATCGTCTTTCTATTGAAATTCTCATACAAGTTGTTGCAACATTTCTCCAGAAATAAGTTGCCTAAGTTTAGACACATCGGATTGTAATAAATATGTTTAGTATTGTGATTTTAACGAATAAATTAATATTAACTTACACTTGATAAATTAAATAGCCTTCATGTGTCAAGCAGAAACACAATGCATTGGAAATTTGCGTAATATAACCTAGACAATAGTGACATTCGCGTGAGTCTGATAATTGAGTATATCAAAATATAACGTACATTGAGCATGTGGGTTACGTATGGCCTTAATAATACTATGGCTTCTATATATATTGCTATATGAATCTTAATATGTCACAAGGACCTTTAGTTCCACGTTATTACATTAAAATACAAATAAAATAATATCCCTGGAAATTCCACTCCGTAATTTAAGTAAATAAATGCACAAAGTTCAAACACAAACTAGTTACAGAGAAGAGTTTCATGCTTCAAAAGAAAACCAATTCAGAAGGTCATCCACAACCGTGTCAAAATATTGATTAGTTCAGGTTGGACCGGACTAATTTAAGAGTGACACGATGTTGCATCACCCTGACTAATTGGCCACCATGGTGTATACAAAGCAACTATATTCTTTATTTATTCACACCATTATTGCGCAAGAAACGAGACAATACGATAAAATTAAAATGTTTTGCCGTATTTGCCGTTTTGCCTTAAGCGATTAGTTATTTAAAATTGGGAACATCGTTATAATTATGTAAATCTGTCTATCCTAGGTTATAATTCGTTAGTCCCATTAAAAAATTAGAGATTATACAGGACAACGGTGCAGGTGGGTCTCCTATATGGTAAGAGAACGTCGACGCCCATGAACAACCGCGCGACAATTAGCGCATTGGTTGTGTTGACGGATTTTAACGCCACTAAAGCGGTTTTTTAAAGGCCTCCGATATCCTCACTCCGCGAAACACAATAGAAGTACCGTTTCTGTAACAGCTACCATTTCACGCTGAGTATTCTGTGAGCCCGTGGTATCAATTCGGACGAGCCAGCCCTATCAGTGCGTTAGCATATGCATCAGAATGGCTCTCCCACGGGTGAATTTAAGTGACAAAAAGTTACGATGGTCTACTTTTAACCAATTTTGCGTCATAAATTATTTATTTTGTTACAAGAAACAATGGAATGAGAGATTAATAAAGAAATGTGTCTCTTTATTTTTATGATACGCTTTCTTGGGCTAAAGAAAAATGAAAATTTAAGCTTAATTTTTTTATTTAATAAGATCTAACTGCGTTTTAATTTTTATATTTTTACATTTCTTTTAATTCGACTTTTGTGGCTATATAGAACAAATTTTACATTGCTTAAGGAACATTTCTTGGGCGTGCATCCTTATTTATATACAAAACTTTCTTTTGGTTATTATGCACATACTATAATGAATGATAGTAATAAAGTATTGTAATTAACTGATATCCCCGGAGTGGTGGCCGGAATACATATTAACTTATATGCGTAGTGTGAAAATCGGTGAACAAAATTATTAAATAGAATTTCTTTTAAATGAGCAAGTAAAATAAAATAAGTCCCATACGAAGTAATACTTTAAAGGAAATTTCAGCGATATATATTAAAAGTTTTTAATGAAGTCAAAACAAATCTAATTAAATTATTAAAAAGTTCTGATATATTTTAACACAAAATGACAATACAAATAAATCGAATCATTAACATTATCATTAACAATTTTTTATTATTCTATAGCGGACAACGGAGCAGGTGGGTCTCTTATATTGTAAGGGAATACCGCCGCTCATGAAAAACGATGCCACACTCCGCGCATTGGTTGTGTTGCCGCCTTTTTCGCAGCTTAAGCGGCTTGTTTAAGGGCCTCCGAAATCCTCACTCACTCTGGAAATCACAGTACACCTACGTTTCACGCTGAGTATTCTGTGTGCTCGTGGTATCACTTCAGACTAGCCGGCACAATTAGTGCGTGGCTCTCCCAGGGGCGAAAATTCTTTCTTGCTTCAGTACCAAATTATTTATAGAGTAATATTTCGTATTAATACAGGTCCTTTAAAACTGATAACCCATGGGTGGTAAGAGAAAAAGCGAGAGGCAGTTTAAATATTTAAGAGATAAAGTAAGAAGGTTAAGAGATAAATGATAAATTTTATTGTTTAGAACAAGCAGAGAAAGATATTGAAGGAGGGCTTTGCCAAATGGCAAACAAATTTGAAGGCTTTATAAATAAATGAAATAATAAAAATGTCCTAAGGGCACTCCTGCAACATATCAAGGCACGCCCATCTCACTCACATAACCTGTCATACCACGTGCTACTTAGCCGCATTTCGATTGCATAACGAAAAGCTCTTAATGTAGCTTACTTACATGTAATGTTGTAATTTTCCCTTTTAACGGTTCTTATAAACTTCGAACGATCTTCGGAAATTATTTTAAAAAACTGCAATAGGAGTTCAATATAGTACACGTGAAACGGTGCTTCTACTGTGTTACGCTGAGTGAGGATATCGGAGGCCCTAAAAATGCCGCTTAAAGGGACTAAAAAGGCTGTGAACGGCCATGACTGGCGGTGTTCTCTTACTATATTATAGTAGACCCTTTTGCTCCGTTGTCCACAATACAATAATATTAAAAAAGTATAATATATTAAAATAAATTAATATTTCTTTATTGTGCGTTTAATTTCAAGGAGTTTTAATTGAACACAAATTTAAAAAATAATAGCCTACTAAAAGTTAATATTTTTATTCGTTTTCTAAATAAAACCTTCTTAATCATATGTGTCGATGTGTTCAGTAACAAATTAAAGTGTACACAAATATTATTAAATGATTTAACATCAGAATGTCCTCGAGCGTCGACCGGGAGAGAATTACATAATGAAAGTGAAATCATGAAAATCTCGCGTCAACACAATTCACTACAAGCAACCGTTACTTTGATCATTGGATATGCTCCTTTAAATTGGTATTTTAATTGATAAAGTTTACGTTATTTCTAATATTTTTGATACAGTTTCTGTTTAATATGGTCTAAAAATTTGAACCCGAATTTGCTAGCTAATCTTTTGAGATTTACGAATGGAAATATGAGTAAAATTAAATCAAAAATAAAATATAAGTCATAAAATCAAAAAAAAGGACATACTTGGGTACATGTAGCGTTTGTTCCTAAAAGGACCTTTAATGAATATAATTCCTATAAATAAAATGAAATTCCTATAAGGAAACAAATTTTTATGTCGTTCATATTGCAACAAAAAATATATTACATGAAAATTTTAAAACAAATTATAATGAAAGCTTAATTTAAATATAACAAATGATCTTAGAAATTAAAAGAAAGTTAGGAGTAATAATATACTCAATCACAGATAATGAACGCCATAGATCATTTTAAGTGTAATTCTAATTGGAATACACTTCAAATTATAAGCATGACCTTTTGATGAATGTTGTGAGCTTTATACAAAAGATGTTCTAAGTATGTGCATTTTACGCTCGTATAAATCATTTAAAATTGAACTTTCACATTATACTTTTCATGTAACCAGACCTTATATATGGATAAATGGTAATTACTATTGAATAAATAAGGTACTTGCATTCATTAAATAACATATTATGTATATGTTTTCAATTAAAACATAAAAACCCTTACAAGACTTTTACTTAACAAATCATTTTAAATGTAATTTCATTTGACAGGACTATTTATTGCATTAAGAAATCCATTGGATGCCGCCTTTTAACACCGCTTAAGCGGCAATTTTAAGGGCCTCCGATATCCTCACTCACTCTACGAAATACAGTACAAGTATCATTTCATGCTGAGTATTCTGTTAGCCCGTGGTATTATTTCGGACAAGCCGACTCGACTATTGCGTCAGCATGGTTCTCCCACGGGTGTAAAATGTAAGATCGGTGTGATCGGGTGAGATCTAATAAAATTGTTTAAGAATAGAGTTTTTTGATTATTGAATGTCGAAAAAACTGCATTTTGCTACAACCAACCTTCAAGCAAACTCGAGGTACCAACACGAAAACTGTTCGATACTTTTTGTGTAATTATTACAATAAACGTGATCGATTTAAGCGAAACATTATGTAATATTTAAAAGTATGTAAGTATGATTGTAGCTTTCAGAATGCAGACCAATACCGTTGCACACCAGTAACTTCAAGTTTATAAATTATATTACAAAGTAATTTGAGAAAAAATAATGAAATTAGAGTTTTCTAAATTTAATAGTTTTAAGTTTGAATAAAATTATTAAGGATTTCTCTGGAATATTAAAAATTTAAGCTGTACTTAGAAGACCTTAGTAATTCTATTTGTAAAGAATATGACAGCAATAATTACAGATATTAATATATAACGAATCCACTTTTCTTAGATTTTTGTTATAGTATAGAGGACAACGGAGCAGGTGGGTCTCCTATATGGTAAGAGAAAACCGCCGCCCATGGACAACCGCGTCACAGTCCGCGTATTGGTTGTGTTGCCGGCTTTTTAAGCCACTTTAAGGGCATTTTTAAAGGCCTCAGATATACTCACTTACTCTCTGAAACACAGTAAAAGTATCGTATCACTTCGGACGAATTAGTTCGTCAGTATATGCTTCAGCATGACTCTCCCACTGGTGAAAACGGGTGAAATAATACATTGAGAAGATAAACATGAAAGTCATGCTAAAATAACCAAAGATAATCTCAAAATTGAACTCGTAACAAGTACACGAAGTAATATACTGGAATACCAAAACATTATGCAACTTTGACTTCCTTTAATGTTTATATCTTCAAGATATTAGACTTGTTAGATAATAACTTTCATTCTAGTTTTGATATTCTCCAATCCTCTTTTTAGACTTTCCGTACAAACTTACCTAAATATAATAATTATTTATGATCTCCTTACTGTTAATTGAATAGAGTTTTCTCAACATCGTTCACTGTCTGAGCACCTATCTAGTAGTTAGACTATTTTATAATTAAAAAAAATATATCTTTCCCAAAAAACAAGTAAAATTTTATGTTTAATTAAAAAATTTTATTACGCATTGGCATTTTTTATTATTTATAGATGTGTGTCAAGATTTTGGTCATCGTTGCATAACATACATGTAACGGTCAATAAAGCATTCGATGTAAGTCGCTAATTGTATGACCACACCTTGGTAATTTGACACACTTATCCTTAACATCATTGAGCTTATATTAATAATTCATCATAATGAAATATTGAACGATGGACATTTATATGCATGAAGGAATTAGTATTTCTTAATTTCTTTTTATTATTTTTTGGCTTCTGTGACTAGCAATCACAATTTTACCATGTTAGTATAATGATATTTAAATAAATAACATTATACGTATATTATACGTATACATATAGTTGAATATATCAACTTTAAAGAAAAAAAAACCATGAGCTAACATTTTAACCAAAGACAAACTTTTCTTTTTTTGCGCTGCAGATTTTGCGCTGTCACTTCGAACGAAACGTCATTTTATTTTGTTTTCTGAGTCATGTTCGACCGTAATGACGATAAATATTGAAATAAACTTATGTTAAAAGTGATATTAAGGAAAGAATTTATAGAAGAATAAATTGTAACGTTGTTCATTTGTTTATAGTTACCAAATGTAGTAACTCTATAAGAACTTATCTCGGTTTAATTGATATGCATTTATAAACAACAGTAGAAGTGTATTATTAAAATGCAAAGCAGTGGTTAAGTAACATGCAATGAGCAACCATGGATTTAAGATTTCATTGTGTATCTAGTCTATCGTGTTGTGGTTATGTCGGCATCTCGACTATGTTTTGACGTAAATTCAGTTGAACGTTGCAATGCGTTCATTACGCCTCTTAAATTATTGTAACAATTTAAATTGGCGAATGTTAATTTACATAAAAAAGCAGTGTACATACTAATCATAATCACCAAGCACAAAATACCAATGCGCGCGTTGATTTCTTCAATATTAGTGTTGTGTAGAATCTTGTTCAAAGAAACTTGCTCGTAATAATCACTTTCAACTGCACCAGACCATTTCCAATTGTTTTGTAAGATACATGATGATAGAGATTTACAAGCGTTCTATTACTTTTGAGATTAGTTGTAGGAACGTAACTCAGATTTATTAAAGCCTAAGGGCTACTTCATATATATTCACACGTTTAAATAGAAATTGATATTGTTTCAGGTGGAGTATTTTAATAGGATTAATGGTGATTAGCGCCGCGTGCGCGTCTGAAGATGATGAAAGCGTACCTGATGTTGGTGTTGAAGAGGACGATGAAGATGTATCATTTGATCGAGAGGTAC
This sequence comes from Delias oraia, assembly GCA_018230265.1. NCBI lineage: Eukaryota > Metazoa > Arthropoda > Insecta > Lepidoptera > Pieridae > Delias > Delias oraia. The sequence goes on along the minus strand of DWCF01003129.1, from coordinate 3,198 downwards.
AAATAATTATTTAAATACTCTTATTAAAGAAAGCTGTCAGGAGCGTATGGTAACAAAGCAAGGAGTCATTCCAAAAAAGCGATTCCAAAAATTAATCTTGCTGGAAATAGATTTATCTAATGAATTAATGCATAATTGATTAATATTTTTTGCTCAAGATATCTTTAGTATATATATTCGGTAATTTTAAGCTTATTATAAAGTTAATTTATATTGAAATATATTTACGTACAATTTTAATAAATTATACAATAAGTAGAGTTAAATATTTTAAAAATCAGATTCGTGAGTGGGAGAGCCATATAGGAGTGCTGAAGTATATGCTGACGGGCTCACAGAATACTCAGCGTGAAATAGTTCTTATAATATGTGCCGCTTAGTGAGTGATGATATCAGAGGCTCTTGAAATTATACCGCTTAAGCGGTGTAAAAAGCCGGCAACATAACAAAAGCGCGAATTGTGTCGTGGTTGTCCTTGAGTGGCGGCGTTCTCTTACCTTATAGGAGACCCATTTGCGCCGATGTCCGTTAAACCATAAGAAAAAGAAGTTTGTTTATTGCAAGATTAGATAACTTTTCTGACTTTCTTTATTCGCAACGTCAGACTACAAAAAATAGCAATGCACTTATTACATCGAAAGTGAAAGTATCAAAATTTGTTTGTTTTTTCAACTTCCAAGCGATCGCTGCAAATTGTCATACGAAAGTTAAGAAAGTAAATTAACGTTCACTTTATCTATCTATATTACTATTTAAATGTCATTGAACTTATACATTTCTAACACATAATCTTGTTTTATGCCAGATGAAGATGTCATCTTGCTTTTTATATGAATTACCGGAAGTACAAAATCCGCGACTAGATCCCCACAATTATACAATTATAACGGATTTCAACAAAGTAACGAAAAATAATTGACTTAATATGGCGCGCTTTTTTTTATTTTAAGGTATAGCGGACATCGGAGCGGTTGGGTACAAGAGAATACCGCCGCCCATGGACAATCGCGCCACAATCCGCGCATTAGTAGTGTTGTGTAGCTTTTAACGGCATTGAAGCGGCATTTTTAAGGACCTCCGATATCCTCACTCACTCAGCGAAACACAGTAGAAGTACCGTTTCAAGTACAGCTACCATTTCACGCTGAGTATTTTGTGAGCCCGTTATTACTTTGATGGAGCCGGCCCAATTGGTGCGTCCGCATATGCTTCAGCATGGCTCTCCCACAGGTATAACGTTCTCATTATTAACTCTTGATTACTGTACACACATTTATATTCACGCAAGATTTGAAATAGATAAAAACACAGTTTTTTGTGATTTCATTGTATGTTTTTTATTGTATCATAACGAACAAATCTTGTGTTACTTTTGGGACACCTTCAGTATACCTATACATTTTACATAATAATTGAAAGATTTTAATCTATCTAAATATTGAAAAATGATAAGGGTGACGTCATTAGGGATAGTTAATAAATTCTTGATTCCGGTTAATTTTAAAACTTTTACTCTGCAAACCATTAATTTTTTATTATATATCCGGCAACAGGGCCGAATTTTTTAAGTTAAGAGATCATAGCTATCCATGGGCAACCAAACCACAATACGCGCTCAGGTTGTGTTGCTGGCTTTTTACTCCATTTACACGCCATAACTTAGTGTTGTCTTGGTATCGTCAGTCAGCGAAAAAAATAGTAGTTCTTTTTCATGCTTGTTTTCTTTGAGCTCTCCCACGGGTAAGAAAGTATTAACCATTAACACACTCGCTCGACCAGAGCCTCTTAAGAGTTAATAGTTATTTTGTTCATTAATAATTATTTATAACTTCATGAATAATTAATTTATTATTAATTATTTTATTCGTTTATAATTATATAACTTTATGAGTAACATCATAAATATACCTTGTAAAATATTATCCTTAACTATCGTTTTAAAAAAGTCGTACTAGTTATGATAATTAATATAATTCTTAATGATGTAATAAATACGTCCATCGTGGGAAAATACCTTACAACCTAACATGTACGAATAAGTTGGTTTTGCTCGCTTAAAGCTTTGAATTACCTAAGTAAAAGATTCATCTATTTAGCTGTGTTGAGACATACAAACACATATGGCATGCCAATACGAACCAGTTTTACGGTATTGGAAAACACCATTCACCTATCCAGACTTACCGATTTGAATTATAATATTAATTTATGAAAACCAAGTGACAAACCAAGAGATTTTGCTCAAATGATAATTTTAATTGAATGATATTTATTAAATTGTATATAATTGAAATATTTATGTAATAGATAGCAAAAGATACAAGTATTTTATAATAATATACGGCAACGCACCCGTGGTATTGCAAGTACTGTGGGTGTCCATGGGCGAAGCGCCGCTATTCTAGGTGAACCTCCTGTAAATTGGCCATTGTTTTCATAAAAAATATAAATAATATCATATTATCAGCGATGAAGTTGTGGAAAGCGGATCAGATCACTAAATAGAAACACATATTTATGAACGTATTCCAAACTATATAAAAAAAAAGTATATAAGTAGAATAGCTGTGAAACTATGTAGACAATTATATTATTCTCCACGATTCATAAGCATTTACTTTGTTTTTTGTCAGTTGTCTATCACATTAATCAACTTTAGATATACTGAAATAATTATTTTATTACCTACATCTTCCCACACAAATGTACGCGAAGATTAATTGCAATCCCATGACAATGATTCGTAAACAAGAATAGCATGTGGGTTCCTGACCAAATAGTTTCGCAAGTTTAAATTAAAACCTGAATCGGTAATGAAATCTATTTCAACAGCTATGAAGGCCTATTGTTAACTACAGTTATGTAAAACATTTGTCACAGCCGTATCGAAAAGTGATGTCACAAAATAGATCAAGCCTAATCGACGGTTAATATTATTGTGTAAAGTAGTTTTTAGAGGTGTTAATAGTTACTAACAGTTTCACGTGTTTGGGATAAATTTACTAACAAATCTTAGAAATATGATTCCGTTTCTTGTCTTAAACAGTTGATAAATGTGAGCGAACGGTATTTACAATGATTATTACTTGGTTAATAGCGGACAACAGAGCAGGTGGGTCTTCCTTGAAGGCGATTTCACGACACCAGAAAAAGAACCATGGCGCCCTGCTGAACGTCAAAAGCCTAAAAAACCTGAAG
>DWCF01003128.1:0-20810 GCA_018230265.1 Delias oraia | reverse complement strand
TGTTTTGCGATCACCAACCCGCCTGCCAAGCGTGGTGATTAAGGCAAATAACCCCCCTATGACCATGCGTCTTTGGGAGAGGCCTATGTCCTAATGTTACTCATCTACGTGTATTTTTTTAAAATTCTATAGCGGACAACGAAGCAGATGGGTCTCTTATACGGTAAGAGAACACCGCTGCCCATGAACAACCGCGCCTCAGTCCACGCATTAGTTGTGTGGGCTTTATGCACCGCTTAAAACACTTACGGCACTTTTAAGAGCCTCCGATATCCTAACTCACTCTGCGAAACACAGTCCAATAACCGTTTCACACTGAGTATTATGTGTGCCTGTGTTATCAATTCAGACAAGCCGCCCTAATTAGTGCGTCAGCATATGTTTCAGCATGGCTTTCCCACGGCTGCGACAGTATTAAGACACTCGACCGAAGACTGCGAAGGCCTTCCAGTTACCGAATAAATTATAAATAAAATTATTATTGTCCGGACTGGGATTCGAACCCGATACCTCTCGCTTCATGGTACACTTTTAAAACCATTAAGCTACGAGGCTCTCAATATGAGACATGTATAAAGAGACGTAAAACAAGCCAATAAGCAATGCAGAAATTATATTTTAGTGTATATAAACTTTATTTACGCTGAACATGACATACAAACATTGTATGTAAAGAAAGTAGACAAATTAGAGAATTAGTTGAATCGCAAATGATAGGTTTGGTCTCATTTTCTTCATTAGTACACCCGTGGTGTGCTCAGTTGGGCAGCAGTATTAAACAAGTCCCTTTCAGGACGAAATTTAATCATTGAGTTTCAGACTTTACTCAGCTGAATTAATTGGATATTTGCGTGTTTATATCGGGTACTAGATTGAAATCTACTCACAGACAGAAAGTTGGTTATAAGTTTAAAGTGGCGTCATAGCTTTTTAACAATAGATTTTGTTTAGAGAGTTTGTTTTTTGTTCGAAACCTGATTCTTTGTAATTATTATGCCAGGGATTTGGACGTGTCTTTATATTTTTTGTGTGTACATGATACAATTGTTATTAAAGTTAAAACCGTGTGCTATGCAGTTAAGTGAAATTAAAATTGTGAGAGAGCCGAGGGAGAGCTATGCTGACACATATGTTTCAGCATGGCATTCCACGGGTGTGGTAGCATTAAGACACTCGCCCGGCCACTGTCAAGCATTCCAGAGACCGATTAAATTGTCAGGATCGAGATTTGAACCCGCTACTTTTCGCTTCATGGTCCATTTTTAAAACCATTAAGCTACAAGGCTCTCAAAATAAGGCTTTTAATAAGAATATTGTGCACAGGGCTTAGAGCATGGATTCGAGGGATGATGACGAGCCTCCACCAGACCCAGCGGCCAGAAAATCAATTCATCATGACTACACTGAACAAGACTTTGAAGGTATGTATGTATAGATTTACACTTTCCTCTAAAAGAGTTGATAATATCCTCAGATTCATTTGAGAATATTTGCTACATTAAAAAATAAATTTTGCTTTTACTGTTTCAAAAGCATATAATAATGGAATATGAAGTTTTTATCATAATAAATAAATAATAAATAAATCAACTTACTTTTTAAACAAACGCTGTTTAAATTTTATTACTCACAATTGAGATTATCGAATTGTACGATTATCCAAACAAAATAGTAGCTGCTGCTTATAATTTAAATTATTTTGATAGAAGATGTCTTAGAAATCGGATGTTGTGATACTTTTACATTTATAATTAAATTTTAGAAGTGATATTTGAATTACTTTCATCTCTGGATGTCTTTAATTTACCCCGGTCTCTTTGAATGACGGAAATGGAAATAGGTCGAAGGGTGAAGAATGAGGGCGCGATACCAAACAAAATAGGGCTAGTGTTTGTATATTATTGTATTTTTGCTAGTACCACCACCGTCACCAATTCCGGTAAAAAGAATTGGTAGTATAGATGTTCTATAGATGGCACCTGGCACAGGGTAAGAAGGTAAAGGTCAAAAATAATCTATAAGTTCTGTGAGTACCATTATTGAGTGTCATAAAGTAACATTTACTGACATGGGCTGTGATGTGCATGGTACAATTCACAAATATGTGTTCTGTAAAAAAGAAACCATGAAACTGCTCACTCAACTTCAGATGGTGGAAATATTAACAATGTAGATCTATAGCACCTTAGGATGGCCCACTTGAATGTCTCAGCTGTAAACAAATTACCAGACTGTGCAGTGGGTGTGATTCTGACTCCAGATAATTGTCACCCAATGTATCCACTATTATGAAGGGAAATAAGCCAGATTACCATTTAATAATACAGTTATCATGGCCATCCAACCCTTAGAAGTTATTCACTCAGATTTATGTGGGCACTTGGAGAACTCATCACATGCAGGCATGAGATAATTTTTATTGACGACTAAACTAACTACAATGTTTTGAAATTTATTTATCTAACAATGGTATCTATATATTTAGCTATCTATTTATTTATTCTAGCTATCTAACATCAGACTTCAACATCTTATACCACACAGCATAATAGCATGGCTGAGAGAATAAACCACACCCTTGTTGAGAGAGCAAGGTGCATGTTTTATGCAAATCTAAACAAATCTTTTTGGACTGAAGCCATAGCTACTGCAGTATATATTGTTAACAGATCCCCTAGCAGATCTTTAGGACACAAGACTCCATATGAATTGTGGACTGGAAAAAAACCTTATCTATCCCACCTGAGAATATTTGGTTGCCTTACAATGGTTCACATTCCAAAAGAAAAGCGGCGTAAGTGGGACAAGAAATATACCAAAACAATATTAGTTTGGTATTGTGAAACTTCCAAGGGATATTGGCTATTTGAAAAGAACACCAATGAAATAGTAATTAGCAGAGATGTAGTATTATTTGACTACATAATAACACTCCAGAAGTCACCAATGTCAATTTACCATTGAAGAGTCAACTGTGTCCTCATCACCTCAAAATTCAACACTTACTCCTGTCAGTGAGAGGAGGCTGATGAAGACAAATCTTTACCTAGTAACATTAACAATACAGGTGTTTTAAATTTTATAGATTAACTAACATATATTTTTGCTGAGTGCTTTGATTTCTAGTTTTTAATAGATTATATTTGAAAGAAAAATTATTTAGTTTTTGTATAAGTCTATACTAACTATATAACTAAATTTGTTTTTTATTTCGATTAAAAAAAATTAAAATTCATTCCAGAAATTAAATTGAACTAAATTGTAATAATTAAGCAAGTGCGGTCAGTAACAGATAAAAAATTAAAAAACACCTTGACAAATTCAAAGAAGCCATATAACCTAGATAACCTCAAGTTTACACGATTAACGACGGAAAGAAGCTTTGAAGGAAAACGGATTAAATTCAATGTTGCTACTACTTTTATTGAAAATTTTACATACATTAAAAAATACGTACTTAATATAAAAGAAATTGTATATGTGTAATTGTAAAAAAATTATATTGTATATGTGAATTGTATATTAGAAATGTATAGGACTTATATATTTGTTCCAATAATAAATCTCGCTGTAATGAACAAAACCGTTTTCGATTTAATTTAAATCACGTTTTACGTGTCGTGATATGTTACATATTATATAGAATTAATCTTTAAATACTTAGGACTCGGCCAGGAGCGTGAGATTTTGTATTTTATATATTATAAATATATAAAACTGACACATTCTGAATTTTTTTATAGGTTTATAGGTTACCAAAGTTTCGCTTCAAACTATCAAATTGAACAAGTAACCCAGATTCTATAAGTAATCCATCGTATAAGACTGGTATATCGTAAAGGTTACATCATTTCAACTTTATTGTTTTAATTACTCAAATGTCTTATAATGATACTTTTAAATATTGCATTCTATATTACAGAAAAACATTAAATACATCTATGATAAAATTATTGTTTTATGAGACAGCATTCTATAACAAGAATTTCTGAGCGCTACGCTTCTCGTAGCACTCCGAACGCCGTCGCCTTCAAGCTATTATACCGTCACGTAGACATTATAATATTTAATAGAGAACTACAATATATTACTACAAGTATATTTACTATGTTTTTTTCACTTTCAATACTTAAATGTCATATTGTAACCTTTCTTTAATCATCCAAATATAATAAAGATAAAATATGAAATAAATTGTTTATTCACCATACTACTTTAACAGTAACATCGCTTTAATATATATAGTATAAATTTTATTTAATGTAATGTGTTCAACCACAATATTAAAACAATAATTCAAGTATTTTAACTAAAGGCTATAGGAGTAAAATTAATAACCTCAAACTTGGATGTATAAGTTCTTATTTACCAACTCAGCATTTAGTAATTTTAGTAGGAAAGTTGTATAGTAATTCTAAATCAAATTCATATAAGTCATCTACTTCCATAAAAAAATTAATATTTTATTTAGACACGTTAAATATACATTCAATAAATAAAATAACACATTTTGTCATTTGTGACCAATCTACATTTTATTAAAAAAAGATGTTCCGTTTTTTAAATCCCAAAAAATGCAACGCTAAAATCAAAATGTATTTACAAAACAACAAACATGGCATAGGGGTATTCAGAACGAGCACAATGTTATGAAATCAATTCTCTAAACTTCTCACTAGAGTTTAAAACTATTGAAACAGCTTTGATAACAACACCATTTTATAAAGCACACATTTGAAATCAAAAAACTATTGTCAGAAATTTTAATTTCTAAACTATAATTATATATTCATGCTAAAAGATTTGAAGGACATACTCGTATATAAATAAAATACCGCTTTTTCTATTAAATACTTTTCATTTAATTTTAACTTTCGTACTTTATTAGGTGTTAAAGTACTAGGTTACGGCTGCCTAAAAGTACGATCAATATCTAAAGTCTAGGCGAGACAAATGTGTATACAAGTAATAAAAGTTAAAACCTACAGTTTTAATTAATTCATAATTAATTATATGAATTAGGTTCGGGTTATAAACCTAAATCGAACAAGCCACAACTATACCGACTATGACAGATAGATTCACAACTCATTAATGATAAATATTCTGATTTAATATGTGATTGTTATGTTTGAACGCAAAGAATGAAATTTGACGATGATTGTATGTCTTTGAGACTCTAATCCAGATCCAATTTAAATTGAAAATTTATTGTCCTTTATGAACATTTGATATATAAAACAATTATTAAATAACGGCCCTGAGTAGCTTTAAGTAAAATAATATGATATTCTGAATTTTATTTTATTTTTATAAAATTGGTGACAAACGAGCAGCATCTAGGGCCAGCGGTCCTCCGCCCATGGACAACTCCAGCTATTGCAGAGCCGCGAGTGCGAAGCCGGCTTTTAAGGAATGTGTATGCTCTTTTCTTGAAGGTCCCTAAGTCGTATTGGTATGGAGATACCCCTGCCGGCAGCTGAGTAACTATTAGCATGTAAAACTAGCAGAACTTTTGATATTTGAATATTCTAAAAGTATTCTGAAAATCATATTCAAAAATCTTAACCTAACAACATTATATCTCAAACTAAATAACAATCAAATTTCGTAGACCCATCTTGGATAATCTTACCAGTGAAGTTCAAATATTTGTCAAAGGAAAATAGATTTCCAAAGCCATTACGTAGCCTCAAGTGGATATTTAACTTTTGTAAAAGCTTAATATAACTTTCCCTGAGTAAAAATATCAAAAGTGTTATGAAAAAGGACACCTTTCAAACATCTGGAGGATATAAATTGAAACAATGTACTCAATACTAAATATTTATTATATTATCACAAGAAACATTTAGATGAATTATTTACATTGATATCTAATGAAGCATTAATATTATTAACAGGTCACCGAGCTCATACGGTGTTTGTGGGCGTACACGTGCCTACGAGACGACATTCACACAGGAAACATAAACACCACCATCGCACTGAAAAGGATCCTGAAAAGCCGAGTAAGTATTTAGGCATATTATAAATTACATAGAATATTCGCTGCGACGAGTTAGACTTAAATGATTCAATAGTTTAAATTAATTAATATAATATACATTTTATGTAGATAGAACGTATATAAAAAAATATTTAACGCTGCTTTACAAATAATTAACTTTACATAACATATGAGAGTCTCGTAGTTTAATGGTTTTAAAAGTGTACCATGAAGCGAGAGGTTCATGTTCGGTTTGAATTCGAATCTCGGTCCGGACAATTATAATTTAATTTATAATTTATGCGGTCTCTGGAATGTTACAATGGACGGGCGATCGCTTAATAATGTCGCATCCATGGGAGAGCTACGCTGAGGCATATGCCGATGTACTAATCTGGCCGGCTCGTCCAAAGTTATACCACGAGCTCACGGAATACTCAGTGTGAAACGGTACCTATTTGTACTGTGTTTCGTAGAGTGAGTGAGGATATCGGAGGCCTTTAAAAAAAGTGCCGTTGAAACGGCGTAAAAATCCGGTAACACAACCAATGCGCGGACTGTGTCGCGGTTGTTCATGGGCGGCTGTGTTCTCTTACCATATAGGAGATCCATCTGCTCTGTTGTCCGCTATAGAATAAAAAATGAAGCCAACCAAAATCATATTACGCGAATGGCTATTTTTTTGTAAAATCTTTATAGAGGAGAATATTTTTATTTTTCGCTATAAAAGCATTCGTTGATCTCATTGAAATACGACCTTTTGGCTCTCGGGAACAGTGTTGATGTAAAATTCTACTGCATAAAGAGATTTATTTATGTCTATTTGTCTAAACCTTATAAATATTTATTACCGTCGGGATCTTGAGGTCGGTCTTTAGTCAATAACTATAAGTCTTCATTATCTACTGGAACTACCAAATTTCTTTAAATTCATTACTATTCACTTACTATTCGTAAAATACTCAGATAACTGTATTCAATATCTTTAGATGCGATAGCTTTGTTTGTAGGAACTATTTTGAAAAATCGGCCTAAATTGTTACAAAAATCTTGATTTTTGTTGTATTAAATTCATAAATTGGAGCTCATTCATCATAAGTCTATATAATTGTTTTATAATAAGTACATTGACCTTTTACCTACACGCATGTTCTTAATAGATTATGGAAATATGCGTCTCGAAAATTAATGTTTCATAAAACAAAAAATTTATTATAAAGGAACTATACAAACAGTTTTAATGAAGTTGTGGTGACATTAATGCTTTTGAGGATTAATTCAGAGTTATTATGCACAATGTCCTCATTATCATAGCGTAGCCTAATGAAGCTCTTTACAGGGCTCACCTGATAAACAGGAATTTAAACCTGCTTAATGTTATATTTATGTTGATGCTTTCCAGTGATGTTATAAGATCAAAAATTTTATATTTGGAAAAGTTATGAAATTTCCGTAGGCATGTATTTTCATGGGCAGTATTTTGTAGGCAGTTAAATATAGTTATGTACGTAAAGACCTAAATATAGTACCTTTAACATTTATTTTTCAGCGATTACAATGAAGTTAAAAATTTATAATTTATTAAAAGTTTCTTGAAGTAAATATAAATTATATATATAATGTTATTTTTAGTTTTTTCAAGATAATAAAAACTCAATTGCGTTTCTCTCTATAATAATAGAACTACATTTAAAGTCCTTACACTAGTCTAACAAATTAACAATTATATGTAAAATACAAATTAATAATTTCTAGAATATTTCTTTTCTAATAAAACAATATAATGACATCTTGTCAAGTATTGAGATTTAGGCTTTATCTATGCTTGTTAAAGGAAATAGTCTTATTTAATAAGGAGTCCAAGGTTTGCTTTACATAAATTTAAAAAAACAGCTTATGTAAATGAAATTTTTCATCGAAATCGTTTTACAAGAGAGAAGAGACACATTTTGATAAATCGCTGAACTATTTATTAGGTATCTCATGTTTGAAAAACACTACGTTTTATTGTTCGTTGATTCGATTTGAAAAAGCTTTTATGTGTACGCCATTCAACGTTATTAGGAATACCTAAATGTATTATTGGTATGTTCATATAGCCATTTGCATAATAAATTCGATTCGTAGGCTCCGCAATAATGGCCCGAGTTAGAAGACTGAGCGTAACAGATGACGGCGAAACATGTAAGATGAATCGGGATCCATTTTATTTCGGTTTTCCAATGTTCATCTAGCATTTCATGCTTTAGCATGATAAGCATTTACCTATAACATGCATGCTTATGTTACTAGAACAAAGTTTTTGTAGATCCAATTCATAACTTCGTTTAACATATCGCGCGATTAATTATAGCCCCATTTTTTATTTTTTTCTATGGTAGAGCATGGATGTTATATGTTTAGCTTTTAATAATTTAATCTTACAGTGACACCGCCAGCGCAAAGAGTACAATTCATACTTGGAGAAGACATAGACGACTCCACTATGGTGTCTCATCCGTTATTCTCAGAAATGGAGGAATTGGTAAAAGATGGCGACGAGCTGGAATGGAAGGAAACAGCACGTTGGATTAAATTTGAGGAAGACGTCGAAGAAGGGGGCAACCGGTGGTCTAAACCACACGTAGCCACTTTGTCTTTACACTCTCTTTTTGAACTCCGAAGTTTGATTCTTAACGGATCAGTAATACTAGACATGGAAGCAAATTCTCTTGAACAAGTCGCTGAACATGTATTAGATAGTATGGTGATGGAAGGCTTCCTAGGCTACGACAATAGAGACAAGGTCAAAGATGCTCTATTACGGAGGCACAGACATCAACACGAGAAGCGGAATCACAATAACATGTCCAGGCTTCCTTTAATACGATCCTTGGCAGATATTGGAAGAAATCACTCTTCCTGTAAAAGTGAGTATATACCTTTTAGTTAGTTATAAAGTAAAATAATTCCATTTATGAAGATGGGTATGGCGATAACAGATTTGCAGGATAAAGATCCTCGAAGCGCCAGCTCCAAGAGCTGTCGAGGCCCTGCAACGACCCCTCACACAGGTCTTCTTCGTGCGAGCGATACACGAGGATCTTACCTTGCTGTTCCAGGTCAGCACAGAGTAAATAAATGTGCGATTACTTAACACGCACGCCATCTCCTGTGGTGCACTTGGCTAGTTTTAGGCTGTATTAAACACATTGTTCCGCCTCTTTCAACAAACATACAGATTACTATTTGTTATCGATTGGCATTATATTCCAGTGGAAGAGAGCAGTACGAGCAGTGGACAATCTCAAAAAGGAGATATCGGTCGTTTCCTAGGCATCCCAATTGCGGGTAACCGCTATCGTTTTTATTGATGTTTTTTTTCTACTTTTCCGCCGATACATCGGTCTCTATGTTCTAAATGTTTTCTGTAAATTATTTCACAAGCTACATGCTAGATAGAATAGATAGAGTTAAATTGATGTGAAAATAAAGGCTTCGCTCATGCTTTTTAATAATACAGATGTCCTCATAGTGTTCGAGATGCTAGACTTACAGAACTCAATGTATACTTGAGCACTTCCATCGTACCTACATCATTCAATTTTATGTTAATTGACACTACTTGTATTATTTTAAACACGCTTTCATGTTTTATATACAATTTCAATTCTTCGTTAAATGCATGCTTATTTCTACTGGAGATATTTATGAACAATTGAACAATTTTTAGGTGCACCTCATGAGGAAGGCATGATCAAAAGTCCAAGTAGTGGATCAATGCAACACCACGGTCATGATATCACAATGAACGGAGACGTAAATCATAAATGTAACACACATTTTATGCGCAAAATTCCACAGGGGGCCGAAGCTTCCAATATTCTCGTGGGTGAAGTTGACTTTCTTGAGAAAACTTTATCTGCTTTTGTAAGACTCAAGACCGGTACAATCATGGGGGACTTGACTGAAGTACCGGTACCGACACGATTTATGTTTGTCTTACTTGGACCACCTAATAGTAACTCAAGCTTTCACGAAATCGGAAGAGCAATGGCAACACTTATGTCTGATGAAATATTTCATGAAGTGGCATATCGTGCTAAAAAGCGCGATCATTTACTTGCAGGAATAGATGAATTCTTAGATGCAGTAACAGTTCTTCCACCTGGCGAATGGGATCCTGCTATAAGAATAGAACCACCAGCTGCAATCCCATCGCAAGACCCAAGAAAACGTCCTAATGATAACAATATAAAAGAAGAGCCTGACGAAGAAGAGGAAGAACAAAGACAACGCGAAGAATCTGGGCTAGCAAGAACTGGAAAATTGTTTGGTGGTTTGATGAATGATCTTAAACGTAAAATGCCATGGTATTGGTCTGACTTCAAAGATGCGCTAGCATTACAGTGTATTGCGTCTTGGATATTCTTATACTTTGCATGTTTATCGCCAATAATAACATTTGGAGGCTTATTAGGCGAAGCAACTGGTAAGAACATGGCTGCTATGGAATCTCTAGTGAGTGGCTTTGTTTGTGGCATGGGATATGGGTTCTTTTCGGGCCAACCTCTGACCATTTTAGGATCTACTGGCCCCGTACTCGTATTTGAAACTATTGTGTTCGAGTTTTGTAAACAAGTTGGATGGAATTATATGTCTTTTAGATTCTGTATAGGAACTTGGACAGCCGTCATATTAATCATTCTGGTAGCAATTGATGCCAGTGCTTTAGTATGTTATATAACAAGATTCACCGAAGAAAACTTTGCTACGTTAATAGCGTTCATCTTTATTTATAAGGTAAGTCTTTAATTTTATAGCTAGAAAAACATTAGACTAACATAATTAAGCACATATGTTTACAGGCTGTTGAAAACGTAATTTCGATAGGAAAAAAATTCCCTCTACAGACACGCCCTGATGAGATACTCAATTATGAATGCTACTGTTTGCCAAGTAATTACTCGAAGGTACCGGAGCAATTTAATTGGACATCAGTCGATAAAGAGTCTTGTAAAGTAAGTAATCATGTTTCGGACCGGAAATTGTATTACGTAAAAGTACAAAATGTTTACAACGTATAACAGACAATGTACAATGAAACTCGTCTTTTCAGTTTTACAATGGGACACTAGCTGGCGGAGGGTGCGATACAAAAGTTTACGTGCCAGATGTATTTTTAATGTCCATCATATTATTCCTCGGAACATTTGCTATTTCAATTATTCTAAAGGATTTTAAGAATTCTCTATTTTTTCCATCAAAGGTATTTATTTCATCTCCACGAATTATAATAGCCAAGAGTAAATATATTTATATATTAATATTCTTTTAGGTCCGTCAAATAATCAGCGATTTTTCTGTGATCATAGCAATTTTATCCATGTCATTCTTGGATTATAAGGTTGGGGTGAAGACACCAAAACTAGAAGTACCTTCAGAATTTAAACCGACCTTGCCGACTAGGGAATGGGTGATCACGCCATTTAACGGCAACCCAATATGGTCGGCTCTGGTTGCCGTTCTCCCGGCCTTGTTAGGGACCATTCTAATATTCATGGATCAACAGATCACCGCAGTTATTGTGAATCGCAAAGAGAATAAACTAAAGAAAGGATGTGGATATCACCTTGACCTCTTTGTTCTGGCAATTTTAATTCAGATATGTTCTATAATGGGGTTGCCTTGGTTTGTTGCTGCCACTGTACTAAGTATAAACCACGTCAATTCTTTGAAAGTAGAATCAGAATGCGCGGCACCTGGTGAAAAGCCACAATTCCTCGGAGTGAGAGAACAGAGAGTTACCCATATTCTAATATTCGTTACGATTGGATGTTCAGTACTACTCACACCAGTTTTGAGACACATTCCAATGCCAGTACTCTTTGGCGTGTTTCTTTATATGGGCGTTGCATCTTTGAAGGGTCTTCAATTCTTTGACAGAATCTTAATAATGTTTATGCCACAAAAATATCAACCGGATCACATGTTCCTTCGCCAGGTATGTCTATTTATAGATTTCGAAACGTCTTATTTATTAAAAATATAAAAATACATTAATATATTAGTCATGTGAAAAAATATATTCTATTCAAATATTTTTTTAACGTGTAAAAATAAATACCTTATTAAAATTTTAGCCCCATGATTTGATTTCAGGTGCCAATTCGTAGAGTACACATATTCACAGCTATACAATTAACTTGTCTGGTTTGTTTGTGGGTGATTAAGTCGTTTTCATCGACGTCTATTCTTTTTCCTCTCATGCTAGTCGTGATGATTGGTATAAGAAAAGCACTTGATCTATTCTTCACTAGACGAGAATTAAAGATCCTGGATGACGTCATGCCTGAAATAACAAAGAGAAGCCAAGATGAGCTACGAGAACTGGGAGACGGAGAGGTGGGATGGCATGCAAAACTGTTCGCACTTTGTCATCGAACCTAGTCATGATGATTTTATCATTCGTTAATAGTTAAACCATATCTCTCTTTTCATGTAGTCCTATTTAATAAAGTTGTTGTTTTGTTTATTATAGTTTTATTGAAACCTTCTTGAATCGCTACCATTTAATGTCACCATTCACGTAGCACGTGTGCACAGTAAAGTTGGTTGGTTAGTGCAGAATTTAATTTACAATTCTTAGGCTCTCCAATTGTAGGACACAACAAAAACCAATCCACCCGAATACCAAGAAAACCTACAAATACCGTTAATAAACGGAAATATAATGAATATACCTTTGGCATCCATTAATATATCGGAAGAGATGAACAAAACCGGTATTTGGAAGCAAGTTAATAATTGTAATACAACAAAAGCAAGAGATTCTAGAGAGTTGAAGATCAAGTCGGGGAAAAAACAGTAAGTTATATGTATGAAACCAACTTAAATATTTTTAATGAGTTTTTTTTCATATTTTGGACTAACTACGTCGACAATAATGTAGATAGGAATACTAAAATATCTTCGTTGTAATATACTTACTTTATCCCGCCACGCGATGGTAAGACGAGCTTATGAAGGTCGGGGCAACTGCTGGATCGAGATTGCTCAAGATCTCAATAGCTGGGCGTCTTTGGGGAGGCCTATGTCCAGCAGTGGACTTGATAGGCTGATGATGATGATGATGAAAATACTTATTAAGTTTTGTGTTATTTTTAGGATAAAACACAAAAAGATAATGTCGAAAAGCTTCCAATCAGAGGTGGAGAGACGTCTTTCTACGATGGATGAAATCGAGGAAGACGACTCAATGAAGGTGTGCTTCAATGATACGAAATTCTAGTGTAACAACAACCAGCCGGCATTGCCGCATGATACGGTACCCCACGCAGGCATATTGCAATCGGCTTAAATGCATTTTTCTTTAAATTATTGCATTATACACGTAATAAACCACCTACAAGTTTTATACGGCAGGCTTGTTCTATACGTCACTAAATAAATTAAATATAACGTAGGCATCTTTATTTACTAAATTTATGTATTTGTGGAAATTTTATAGCAATACTTTTCCTCTTAAATTCAAGCTACGACAAATTAAATGTTAAAATAATTTTCACAACGATACAATACTGGTCCAGAAATATAGAATGTCTGTTTTGTAGCATATAAATGGGGAGTAACAGCAATGGCGAAACTTAATTATCTTATTATCTATTAATCTTTCTTATGTTGCATGTTCGTTTGGCTATTTGCATGCTTTACCTTTACCATTGGTAAAATAATTATAGTGTACTATAATTTTATATTGATTTGCAGAGTGAACTACTAAAACGCAGGGAATCCTGGGGCTTTCCAAAATATGAATGCAAGAAAAATGCCGTTTCAGCAGAGACATCGGTCTAATTTATTTATTTTTATATGATTTTCAAACGTTTAGCTATAATCATAACATGAGGCGTAATATTTTTGAGAAAATAGTCAAATTTTTTTGATGCTACAAATATTATCATGAAAAGAAAACTATTTTCTTATTGCAAACATGTACATCTTCATTTATCTAATAATACTAATTACTTTAACCAATATTAATTAATTTCATTTACATCATATAAGCCTAATTATTAAGAGTTAGTAATACCTATATTAGTTTATACTTAAATTTTGTCTAGTTTAAATTAAACAAAACCTGTTTAATGTTACTAAAACCCTGTGAAATTCATCAATTAGTTTAAAATACTTGTCTATTATTGTCATATGTAAGAGCTTAGGTAAAGCATAGATTTAGAATTTTATGTGATTTTATATGGATTTAGTACAAGATGATAAGTCGATTTGTTATCACGTAGCCTTACAATTTGCCGGCTCCATCAAGCAGTATTATATGTATCAAAACTTTATTCGTTCTGGATTTGAAGCCATCAACATATAGAAAATAGGATATGAAACATTAGCACAAAAGATACAAGCAATTATTTAGGTATAATTTGAATAAATGTTTGATGAATGCTTGAGGAATTTTGTATGTTTGAACTAATTTTAGTAATTGTTAGACTAAATAAGACATCTCGGTGTTGCTTTTTAGTATTAGAATTTGTAAACGGAAGCTAGAAAATATATCTCTACTCCCATAAAATAATACATTATTGTAGACAAAGTGCCAATTTCAAAAACACCATTAGTATTTATTTATAACATAATATATATAGCCATAATTGTAATATCGTCTGTTATTAAAACGTTATCTTATATGACGTCAGTACCTATTACCACACTTTAATAAATATCTAGCCTAGAAATATGTAATAACAAAATTGAAGTTTATATATTACAGAAACAATAGTTTATAAAGACAATTTATTAATATTTTACTCAAGTAAATAGTTCTTGTTTTTTTTATAAGCTAATATAAAGTCCTTGGTGTTATTCAAGATGTCAATTATATGAACTGCCATTTTATAGAATAAAACATTTTCATTAGAGATTAATTAATAGCTTTACCTTTTCTGTGAAATATTATCTATTTTCTGAATTGTATTTTTTTATAATTTTGTTAATACTGCTGTTTCTATTCCCTAATTGAAATAAACATGAATTGAATAAAGTAGTTTTTGATTAAATTTATTAAAACGTGGTAATAGATAATATTTAGATCGCCTAAATATAGTCGATGTCCTTTTTACGGGTAAAATCTAATTATCGTACCTGTTTGGTTGTTTGTTACGCTTTTGTCTTCAACGTTGAGAATAAATGTTTTTATAAATGTATTTTGAATTATGATGATTGATATGATGAATTTAATCTATACTGATTAATTAATTAGTTACTTTCGACTTGTCGTTCATTTATTAAATTACTTTACATTTTTTAAATATATAATTTAAAGCGCTGTATTCCAGATTTCTGCTAAATTTTCTATTTCACATAACCTAAAAAACTAAGACCTTTAATTATTTCAACAAGGCCAAGATACATGGACATTTAATTAAGAGTTCATGGATACATAGTGCATATAAACTATTGTCTCTAATGTAAAAGGCAGGGATTTCTCGTGACGAAAATATGAGATAATGAGTAAAAAATACTCTTTCTAATGGTTATGAGTATGCGATATCAAATAAATTAATATTTGTAATTAAAACTTGTCTATTTAAATTGTTAAATCAACATAAACACTATACTTTAAAAACCGATAAATTACTCTAAATATTATCTAGGCGGTTAATTCTTCTTTTTCTTTTGATCCGGCAATATTCCCATTTCCTCTTGGTACTTTCTTACTAATTGTTCCTGGACATCGGGCAAGCACGGTGAATATCGACTGTACTCCATACTGAATTCACCTTTTCCTTGTGTCATTGATCTGTGGATAATATAATCATTATATTATGTATAAGATTAATAACATAATAGGAGAAAGCCCCGTGGGAGAGATGTTGAAGTATATGCTGACGAACTAATTGACTGACTGGTCCGAAGTGATACCACGGGTTCACAAAATACTCAACGTGAAATAGTAATTGTACTTGAAACAGCGCTTCTACTGTGTTTCGCTGAGTGAGTAAGAATATCAGAGGCCGTTAAAAATGTCGCTTAAGTGGGATATAAAGCCGGCAACACAACCAATGCGCGGACAGTATCGCGATTCTCCATGGGCGGAGGAGTTTTCTTACTACATAGAAGCCTGCTCCTTTAACCGCTATACCATTATAAAATAGTTATTTAAAGTGTTCAGAATACAATTAATTCATAAGGTCTTGGTGTTTAATTTACAGGCAAAATATCGAATCGGAGGACATAAAGATTACTAGCGAACATCAACAAAAAAACAGTCGCTGTCTACGTCACAGGCT
This sequence comes from Delias oraia, assembly GCA_018230265.1. Classification (NCBI taxonomy): domain Eukaryota; kingdom Metazoa; phylum Arthropoda; class Insecta; order Lepidoptera; family Pieridae; genus Delias; species Delias oraia. The sequence goes on along the minus strand of DWCF01003128.1, from coordinate 4,541 downwards.
TTATTCCCCACTAATTGTAATGAATACTTAAGTGGTCGGCTATGTACTAACAAAATATTACTATATCTTCCCTATTTTACACCTCATAACAGTCTTTTAATCCCGAATTATATATAGAACAGCAATTTATACATAAAACATAAGTTTTAAAATATATAAAGAAAAGATGAATAGTAGTTTTAAGACTCACCTAAGTTCTCCAGCATAACCAAACATATTATTTAACGGAACTTCAGCGTATAACGTGGTCCAGCCATCAATGCCCTCTGTACCCGTAATAATTCCGGCTCTTTTGTTAAGTTGGCCTATTACCATACCAAGAAATTCATCAGGAGAAGTAACTTCTACAAACATTATGGGTTCTAGGATTTGCCAAGCGGCATCCGCGAATACTGTAAGTCAAAACATATATACATTGCATAAATATCATGAAATTTTAACAGCATCCAAATATAAGTAACAAATAAACACAGGCTATTTTACATCGATTAAGTTCTTAGGATCTTATTATAATTACTGTGTTTTATATGTTTATTTAGATTTTATAAAGATTAATTTCAGATCCCAATTTGACAATTGAGCAATTACGATAAATGGAATACAAAAATTCATCTTTAAAGAGACAGCGTTATTTTTTTAATCTTAAAATATTACATTAGCAAAATAAAAATACAAAATTAATAAGTTTACCTTCTTTAACAGCCCCTTTAGCGGCCAAAAAGAAAGCCAATTCACTGGAATCAACTACGTGATGACCGCCATCTTGTAGACGGAATTTTACACCAGAAACTTTGTGGCCAGAAAGATATCCTTTTAGGCAGGTGTCCAGAAAACCTTTTTCGATACCGGGAATAAAGGGTTTAGGAACGTTTGTCCCCATTGTCTCGTCCACGAATTCAAGTACTGAAAGTTGTACAAAAAAATAATTAAGCGGAAAATGCTTTTATTGCCTGCATTATTTTCGCCTTATTCCATTATATTATTTTCGTTGTTTTACCCGTGGGGAAGCCATGCTGAAGCATATGATGACGCAGTAATTGAGCAGTCTTGTCCAGAATTATACTACGGGTTCACAGAATACTCAGCGTGAAACGGTTCTTATACTGTTTCCCTGAGTTAGTGAGGATATCGGAAGACCTTAAAAATGCCGTTTAAACGCTGTAAAAAGCCGGCAACATTACCAATGCGCGGATTGTATCGCGATTGTCCATGGGCGGCGGTGTTCTCTTACCATATAGGTAATACACTACGTTGTCCGCTATGTCATAAAAAAAAATACATAAATATTTTGATATGGATTTTTAAACAAAGTCGAAGACAACTTAATTACTGATTCTGGTTCTTTGCGCATAATACAGTCAAACCGATCCAAACATAAATTTTAAAATGTGAATATGTATTAAATTATAAAGTTGTACATCGTTTTAGTTTAACATTACGAGATCAGTTTATAAAGCGTAAGAAAAGTGAGTAAGATTATGTTATTAAGCAAGTTTATAATAATTACAATGAAAAAAAATTGATTGAAAATACTATTAATTACATCTTTCGCAGTTTTATACACTTACACGTGTTTTGATCTGGAGGTAAAGGCTCCATAATACCAGTTATTCGGGCATACTGCCCAGCGCCACCAGATTGCTTTTTATGAAGATAGTCAAAAGCACATGGAGACATCATTGTTTCCCTGTAATTGATTTCAAAATCATTACATCAGCCGTACATTTTATTGTTACACTAGTCGAGTCCGCAGGCGTGCTTGAAACGCCACCGGTAGGTGACGTCGATAGGCGTCCGACTTACGTCACATTTTTAATTATATTTTGGCCAATTGGCACAAAACCACTATAAATTATAGCTTGAGTCAGTAAATAATTATAAAAAAATTGTAGAGAAACATTTGTGTAGCAAAGGGATAGAATAAGAAACTTTATGACGCTACACATTACGCAAATAAGGCGATCGCTCCATGCATTTTAGGAAAATATTAAAAATTGTTAAAATAAATTAAATGGTCTAAACAATTACGGTGAGTTTGTTTCGCCTGTTTTTCTCAGGTGTGGGTAGGCTTGGAACCGGAGTCAAAGACGTTCAAAAATGATTGTAAAACCTAATTGCAAAATATTTTTTATTTTTAGCTTATTTGATATTGTTCTGTATGAGCTTTATTATTGCAGTTTCATTCCAATCCATTCAGTAGTTTTTGCGTGAAAGTGATCCACGTTTACAAAGTTAATAATATTAGTCGTGTTAATAATATTAGTGGAATTGCGAATAGCGGGGCAAGCAGATGTCCTTGATGATGATGGTACAGGACCACCGGCGCCCATGATTTTTAAGTTTTTATCTTTAATTCAATTTTCATTCTGACCAATAGGTAAATATTAATATAAAATAAATCTAGTATTAAATATTTAAATTGTTTTATACATTGTCATCTTCAATTATGGTCAATGACTATAAGTCTGTTTGAAATAAATCTATAAGCTGATATCTTACCTAAATGCTACTTTAGGTTTTCCCAATTCAACTGGACAATTATATTCCCTTTCCATTCTCTGTGCATAAATCTCTAAATGTAATTCACCCATACCAGAGACCACTGTCTCTTTATTGTCGCCGTCGTAACGGAATTGGAATGTAGGGTCCTCCTTTGTGAACCTATAAAACAAATTCATCTATATATTTTTATTTTTGATTATTTTTAAATCATTATTCAAAATTTAATGAATCGTGGTTGTTTCCTTATTTATATATGAGAGTTTCAGTTAAATTTATACTTGAAATTTATAATCTATAAATTACTTTTAAATTATAAAATTTTGTAATAATTATGCACACCTAGCGACCGCCTTAGAGAAGTTATCTCTATCCTTATTATTCTTTGGTTTTATGGACATAGAAACAACTGGATCCGGCACGTGTATGGACTCCATTGATAGTTGGAGCTTACTGTCGTTGACAAATGTATCTCCAGAAGCGCAGTCAACACCAAATAATGCAAAAATATCGCCTGCTAGTACCTCATTCACCTCCTCCATGTTGTTGGAATGCATGCGCACAAGGCGAGAGATTTTAACCTTTGAAGGAATTTAAATAATTATCCAAAATAAATACAAACATTATTTTTTCTAGTACTTGAAAAAGATTAAAAACCTCTTTTCTATTGTTTCTCTCAGATTTAAATTCGTTTATTCGTATTCAGTCGGTCATATTCCTTTGACAAAATTGAGGTAATAATATAAATATACTTTCAGTATTACTAATTGTAATATCAGTCAATGATAAAATAATAGTACCTTTTTGTTTGTTCTAGAATTAAATATGTTGTCTCCACGTTTCAGCATTCCTTGGTAACATCTTAAATATGTTAACTGACCAAATTTGCTTAGTTCCAATTTGAAAGCCAACCCAACAAATGTTTTTGATCCATCTCTTGTGGGATCTAAAATAATTTTTTCTCCAACTTCACCTTTTGTCTCTCCCAAAATCGCAGTGTTTTCTACTTCTCCTGGATGTGGTAGGTAGTCTAGTACAGCATCAAGTAGTGGTTGGACTCCTTTGTTTTTTAAAGCAGTGCCTACAAGAACAGGTGTAAATGTTCTCTTTAAAGTACTCCGCCTAATTGCCTGTTTCATTTCAGATATAGTTGGTTTTCTTTCTTCTAAAAACATTTCTCCTAAAATATATCACAATCATATTAAAACAGTTGCAATGTTTTTAGTATTACTTAATTACAACATCTATCTGCAAGTTAACAAAAATTACAACAAGTTTGTCTAAGGTCAGAAACACAAAACTGTATCTTTTGCATTCATATAATTCACATAGTAAATGTGACAGATTCCTAAACCTATTAATTTTATTTAAAATAATGTAAACATTGAGTTACCTAGCGTTTCATCAACATTAGATAAATGCTCAATCAGTTCATGCCTCCTTTCATCGGCTTCTGTTCGTCTATCTTTAGGGATTTCATCAAGCCTTACAATTTCACCATAATCACCATCAAAGTAAACAGCTTTTTCTTCAACTAGATCTATAATACCTTTACATTCTTTCTCTAAGCCCATTGGTAGATGTAGAAAAGCAGCGTTATGTTTCATCTTAGATCTCATTTGTTTGAGAACCCTGGAATTATTAGTTTATTGCAAATAATTTAGTAAACTCAGAATTTGGACCATCGCAATACCTCAATAGATAAATAGATAGATCGATAGATACCTCTTGCGTCGTGGTAGACTTATTAAACCACTTAGCTATGAGGCTCTCAAGAGTTTGTGTTTTAAGTTGTCCTAAAATACTGATCCTACTGGCCTATAAAGAATGGGATGAATACCAGGTTTGTTGAAATTTGGCAGTTTTTCAATAAAGATACCACTTAATTTTTAGAGGAATCTAATTTTTATTTATTAAAAGTACTGATCATTGGATTCTACACATTTCGCTAATGTAAAGTTGTGAGAAAATATTAATATGTAATAAGAACTTACCTATCAGGATTTGCAGATAATCTATCCAATTTGTTAATGAAAGCTAAA
>DWCF01003127.1:0-20820 GCA_018230265.1 Delias oraia | reverse complement strand
CTAATACTTAACAAGTTCGATCCTCTAAAGAAGACAACAAAGAAAAGCGTTTGGATTTTTTTCAATAACAAAGCACAAGTAGAACTCAGCCAGGCTGCAAAATAGGTACAATTCGCGCAATTTGTGCCTCAAATTATATATAATATTATATGAAAATATTATATTATGTAATGTTATATTATTTAATATTATATTATAAAATATAACATTTTATATTTATTATATTATATATTTAATCCTATAGAATACTAACTAACTGTGCTACTATTTTGTTCATTTCTTTTTACCAGTGCACAAAAAGAGCGTTCATACATTCCGAATGATATTTATTGTGTGTTTGACGTGTCCGAATAAAATATAATATATTTTATATTAACTATATAAAACCGTAAGGACGTGTATCGTGTTAATTTCTCCTAACTTAAATTATCTTAATCTAAAGATTCAAGTTGGACGCGGCCGACGGCTTCTCCGCATTGGGAATTCCGCATTTATAATTTATGCTTCTAAAAATTGCCGAATTTTAATCCGTTCGTTTGCGAGCAACAACTTTATAACCTCTAGGCCTAGATTTAAATATTCCTTTATACAAGAATTAGCAATTCGATTCGGCCTTACTCTGATGATCACATAATGATTCAATATTATGACTGTTGAGACACGCTTCTAATTAAGCCATGTCACAAGAGGCTCCCGCCAATATTTAAGTTCCTGAAGGAAGTGCAACTCTTTTTAATTTAACATTTTTATAGATTCATTAAACGCGAACTCAAAGGTATTTATTCAAACAGGCCCCATTAGATGCTCTTATACAAGTTAATCTACAATAGTAAAGCTACCATTGCTTCGGAAGATATACCAAGAAGAACCAACGAGAAACTAATAAAGAGTTTAATTTTTTTAAATCGCCAAATTTACATTAGTTGGTTTATGTAAATTATTAAATTATTTAAATATTGGTTTGCTATTTTAAAGGTACCAGTAGGTGCTTGAGCAGAAGTTTCCATGCATCTTTGTATTGGTTTATGTTATAATAAGCTTTCTTCATTAAAGTACTTTTACTTTCTTGAATTTACTAATATACAGTTGCATTATATAACGCAAAAATAACGCAGGCTCATCTGGAAAGACACGATGTGTTCACGGAAGACCAGTGGGCAAAAGTAATTATTGTTCTGTGTATCGCTCAATGGTTGAGAAAACCGAAAGCCCACCAAGCTAAACCGCTAAAACGGCATCAAAAGTTTGCAACATAGCCAAAGCGAGTGCAGCGCGGTTGACCATGGGCGGTGGTCATTAGATAAGTCACTTATTGTTCGCTAATATAAAAAGGTATGTTTTTTGGCTTTGTACTATTTGCTAAATCTTTGCAGGCACCATTTACCGTACTTGTTGGTCAAAATGTGACGTTATATCGACTTTCTAGTTGAAATATACTTCAATTACTTCCTTTTTATACTTGACTCACAGTTTCTAGTCATTTAGCTTTATACAAATAAAATAAACGTCAAATTGATTTTCTTTTCTTGACCTCTATTCATCCGTTTCGGTTCTTTTAATGGTGGTGTAAAAATTCGTATAGATGTATAAATTTTTAAAGTACGACTAAGTTCCCTTAAAATATTCGCCAACGTAACAATTCGGCACACATCGCGGCCTATTAAAAACCATTGAGAGCTTTGAAAATGGGTCAGGTAGACCGACTAGAAGCAATGGGACAAAATTAAATACGAATTACTCCTTGCGGGCGACGCGAAGTCTATTAAAATGAGTTTAGCGCCGCCATCAATGGATGATTGAAGGCTTCTAAACAATTCATTCTTGTCTCAACGGTTACGGTCCCTGCGGTACAATGGGCCTGACAATGCTCGCCATTCAATGCTCCGATTCTTGGTTCAAATTAATGTAACGTTTTCGTGAATTCAATAAAGACTCTGCCGCCCATCGGGCTGATCACGCCTCGTTTTAAACACCTAGAAATAAGGCTTAAAATATGCGATGGAATTTGCTTTGGTTCTAGTAGAAAAATAAAAATAACAATAGAGATACTTTGTCTAGCTCTAAGTTGACCGTAATAAATAAGTCAGTGTTATGCAATGTTTCACTTGTGTTATGCCTGAAGAAGCGGTCGATCTTAAATGGTGGGGATGGTCCAACCTAAGTATTTTAAGATTTTATTATTTTATGAATACCACACTCAATTTTCATGTTGTACGATAAATTTCAATGTTTTAATGGCGATATTAGTACTTTAATAAGATTGTATGACAAAAAAACTTTGGCGGGGTCATCTAGTTATCTTAAAAATTATAAAATACATATTTTCATTTATTGAATTTTTTTTACTCAAAACGTCAAGATAAAGGAGTTAGACATGAGATATCCCTGTCTGATAAAGTCAATCAAAGAAGTAGGAAGATATAAAAACACTACTTTTTTGTTTAAATTTGAATAAAAACTTTATAAGTACATTAATTACTATATTCGCTGTACATTTTTTAAGTTGTTTAAAAATATATTTTAAATTAACAAATCCAATTTTCAAGGTCTTAAATTTTTTTTTTATATAACTAGATCTGTACTAATGAGAAATAATTGTGCTAGGGTAATTTATTATGCAGGCCAGTTTTGGTGCATATAGCATTTACATTTATTGAAATAATTTAAAAACTTAGGGATAAATCTTCTCTCTTTTAAATAAAATAGAATCTACTAATGAACTATAAAATATAATTTACTTTCATTTATAATAAAATAATAAACTTTAATAATGTTTGGCAATTTATTGGAAATGTATTTTACGCCCGTGGGAGAACAATGCTGCCGCACTAACTGGGCCGGCTCATCTGAAGTGATACCACGGGTTCACAGAATACTCAGCGTGAAACGGTACTTGTACTGTATTTGGATGAGTGAGTGAGGATATCGGAGGCCCGGTTGGTGATGGGCGGCGATGTTCTCTTACCATATATGAGACCCACCGTTGTCTTTCCGTTCCGTCTTCTAAACTATAATTTTTTTTTCTAAGCATTAACTCCAGAAATATATGAATTGCGATGCTAAGTCTGAATTAAGTTAATGCCGTTAAGTATTCGGCTGAATTTTATATCGTTAAACATTAAAAACATTAATATTCTTTAAGCATTTTATAACCGTGGGTTTCTATTGAAACACAAATATACAAATCCCACAATAAATACTTTTCTTTTGAAATCTCAAGTACTGGTCACTGTCATAAATGAGCACGCGTACGTTTCTGAACATATCGGCCCCTTTTTTGTTCGCATCTCAGGTAAAGTTATACGAAAAAAGGCATAGGGGTGGGAATCTATTCATTTTTTTCTCAATTGCACCCTTATAAAGCCAAACTCGATCCAAAGTCTCGCATTTTTAACCTTCATAGCGACATACGTTAACGCAACTTTCGAAGTGAATCTCCCAAACATGGCTTACGTGTCTTATAAGAATGAATTCGCCAAATACATTCCGATCGCTCCATCACCACAAACGAAGATAAAAGAGGATGTCTTACCTAGGAAGTATAATTACAAGAGCAACCCGTACGTGGGAGCGCAAGCAGCATCGATCGCGAGGAGGAACGCCCGCGAGAGGAACCGTGTGAAGCAAGTAAACGATGGCTTCAACACGCTGAGAAAGAGATTGCCGGCGGCCGTCATCAACGCGCTGTCCGGAGAGTCACGCCGCGGCACCGGCAAGAAGCTGAGCAAGGTTGATACTCTGCGCATGGTGGTCGAATATATCAGATACCTGGAGAACTTGGTTGACGGTGACGAGCAATTAGGAATCGCGGACGCGACGAACGAGACCGTTGAAGAAATGATCGCTGGAAGAACATCTCTCTATTCAGACTGTTTGCCTTCACCCGTGAACTCGGAGTGTTCGTCCAGTGTGTCCTCGTTGCATTCGCTAAATACTGAATCCTATACGCAGTCGTATCCCAATGAATACATTTTGAACGAGAAGGACAATACGCTGGACGAGATATGGTGGGCGAAGTAATCGCGAATGCGCTTCTCCGCGATCTAGTCATTGACAATGTGAATAAGACTGAATTTTAAGACTGAATATTATGTACATATCGACTTTTGTATAAAATGCATAAATAATTATTATTGTAAATATGTAGATTGAAAATTAAAATATTATAATAATTTTTTTATGTGTTTAAATCTCCTTTCTTCAAAAGTAAAAAAAGTAAGTAACTTACGATTATAAGTTTACAAATTTATATTTTTAAAACTGTTAATTGAAGGTTTTGGATTAATAAATAACATATATTGACGTAGAATATAATTTTAAAGAAAAATAAATAATATAGTTCTATCTATACAATTTTAAACAATAGTAATCAATATTATAATACAAGCTTTCTATATAGTTTTTGTTTGGTGGTAAATAATCAGGAGGCTCACCTAGAATAAGTGGTCCTCCACTATGGACACCATAGCCCTTGTACGGCAGCTGATGCGTAGCCGGCCTTTTAGAATATACTTTCGCTTTAACTCTCCTACGTGCAACGTTATCTCTACTGACGTTTACCGTAATAATGTCTTAAAAGTTTAGAAATTAGTAACTAAGGAAACGTAGCACAGTTATTTCATTAATTATCTACTTATTGGAAACGCGAGTTAAAAGAACTCTTTCAAAACGTTCTGCAACGTTTCGAGATGTTTAATTAAAAGGAAACAAAGCCGATCAATTATTGATCTTAAATCCAATCTCAAATCAAGAGAGGTTGGCGTTCATTTAACGCGAGTTTATCTGTTTGTTTGCAACCCATTTTCCAGTGTATCGACTCGCTGTGCGCTGTGGTTTCACTTGCTATAAAATGAAACATTTTTATTCGCTAATTTACTGTTATATGTTATACCATGATGATAGAGAATATATAGTAGATTCCACAATATTTAGGCTATGCGTATAATGCTATGGTGTTTTGAAAGACTATAAAAAAACTCTTAAATGCACTCTTTTTTTCACCCGTGGGAGAGTCATGCTGAAGCATATACGGACACACTAATGATCCAGCTAGTCTGAAGTTATCACTTGGTATCCCACGGGCTCACAGAATACTTAATGTTAAATGGTAGTTGTACTTGAAACGGTGCTTCTCTGGTGTTTCGCTGAGTGAATAATTATATCGGAGGCTCTTTAAAAAAGTAAAAAAGCCGGCGTAATAAGTCGGCAACACAATGCACTGACTGTGGCGCGGTTGTCCAATGGCGGCGGTGTTCTCTTACCATATAACAGATCCACCTGCTCCGTTATCCATACCGTTATATCATAAAATATTTTTCTGTAAAAGAGAGTTTTAATTAATACTTAACTTAAAATATTTACACATGTTTTATTTCTCTTTTTCTTATTTTTCTCTAAATGTTTATTTTACCTCTAAAAAAACAACATTTAGAGATGTTATTTTGTTTGGTAATAATTATATTTTTACAATATAAAATTGAAAATTTATTTTTACGGGTTAGCTTTCTTTTTCTTTATTTTAATCTGTTTGCAATCAATTGACATCCGTCACCATCAGTGTGAGCACCGTATACATTCAAAAATATAACTTACTAATACAATGGTACAATGGTACACTCGAACCAGCGGTGTTTGGGTTTGGTGCGTTCAAACAAACAAACAGATCAGCAGCGTGGTGTTGGTTCTTGGATTAAAGCATTGCAGTCACACGGCCGATGCATTGTTATACAAGATTAATGGTGTCGCGCGCGATAAGCCGTGGGAGATAAATGCATTTGCATGTGCGAATGAGGGCGCTGATAAGCGTTCGCATCGGTGATAAGGCTTCATTGCAACGCGCCGGCCGCGATCTGCCGAAGACATCATTGCCGGTATGGGCTGAGCCTTTGCTTTAATTCCACTATTAGCACTTACGAGATATCGAATAGAGAGATAGAGTAATAGAAAACATTTAGCGAGCATCGTAGTTAAGTGGTCTTATAAGTATACCATGAATTGAGAGCTATCGGGTTCGATTCCCAGTCCGAATCAATTTTTAAATTTAATTTTTGATTTTTTTAAGTGAGTAAGGATATCGAAGGCTCTTAAAATTTACTGCTTAAGTGGCGTGACATGTAAAGCCGACAACATAACCAAAGCGAGGATTGTGGCGGGGTTGTCTATAGGCTACACCACAAAAACACTCAAAAACGCATATAAGAAATATAAAACATAGAAATTTTCAGCTTTATAAATAATCTCAAGGCGACCTTTGCCAAAAACTGACGTAAGCTATGGAATAAAATGTTCCTTGACCCAACTCGTTTAGGATGTCCGAAAACAGCTTTTGTTTCTACATTATAAAAAAAACGTAGAGTAAAGTAAAGTATACATTTTCGATGTCTTAAAACACTTTCGACTTGCGCTAAGTAATTCGTGATCGGCTGCGCACCCGTAAGATTACATTGCCTCGATCGTTAAATGCCACTTATATCCTCCTTTACACTTCCGGTTTGCTGGTTCTCAAATACGTGTGTTTGCCAAATTCCGGAAGCTGTTGGAACGAAGCGAATACTATTTGCTTTGTGGCCTAATCTTATTACGCGTCGCACGTGAGCCTTGTTCGTGATTCTGGCAAAATTTTTACGATAAACTTTTATGGCCACGTTTGATGACTTTCAATACTGGTCACAAAAATCAATCAATAGTTTAATGAGAATCGTATAGAGGTAAATGTTAAGATTAACAACTCGTATGGCGATTATAAAATCATCCGATTCAAAGTGTAGATAATATGTCGATATGACGTCATATTGCCAACGAAACTCCATCAAAATTGGACGAGTCCCATTGGACTAGGTGGGATTATGATTTCATGCAGGTACAATTCAAATTATGTCTTATTTTCATAATAGCAGGTTGATAATCATAATGTTATTTAATATTAATTTTATCATCATATCAGCTGTTGACGTCCACTGCTGGACATAGGCCTCATTTGAACCTTTATGTATAATTAATTTTATATAATTATTTCAAAAATAGTTTAAACTTTATTTCTTAAAAGCAAATTTTTTAATGTAACTTTCTTTGAAACCAAGACAATATATTAAATTTTATAGGTAGGCATAGCTAAGAAAGCTGTTACTCAAAAATTCAAAATTAAATCCATAAGAACAAAAATTGAATTTGAAAGTTTTTTTTTGAGCAAATCATAATAAAAAATTAATTAAGGGACATGAAAAGATTTTGCTTCCGGAGAGTGATTATTTCTAAAAGATTAAGTTTCTATTTCTATTCTTGGCATTGTTTAGTAACGCGTTCAATGTGTATTCATTTGTAAAGTTTTAATTGATTTCTTACTTTCACTAAGAACCCGCCGAGTTTTGTAATGGAGATCCAACAGATAAAGTGAGAACACAGAACTCGCCGTACCAAACATAATTTTAAAGGAAATATAGTGTAAAACGAAACGGAAACCTTTAATTTATTGTTATTTCCGCAATAATATGTGTAACAATGTAAGTAATTCTATATGTTACGCAAAACCATTGAATTTTATCTGATCAATTGATACCTACATAGCTTTAAGCTTAAAAGTAGGCAGACTTGATGCGAACCTCAAGCTGTTCGAATGAACAACAGAGTGCACGTTTAATTCTTTTATATCCAAGGCTTGCTTCACGATCGCATACGCGTTACATTGGCACCATCGTTGAGTAGTTTTTTTAGGAAACGTATAATTTTTAATATGAGTTTTTAAAAAATGAAAGCTGTTAAATTTTAGCACTCGTTTCAAGGAAATTGTAAGTTACTTAAACAGAGCACCTAATAAAATTTTATTGGACAGGTTGTACTACAAAGCACAAGAGTTTTGAAATTTTCATCATTATCATCTCGATTTTTGTTGTTCCACAATTTCGTTTCTTAAGACAATTTGTGTCCCGCGCCACCACCACTCTGTGAAATAAGCCGCCAGGAAAGCTATTTCGGGGACCTTCAAGAAAAGAGCGTACATATTCCTTAAAGGCCGTCCACGCATCCATGGCTCTGCAAAGGCCAGGGGAATCCTCCTTATCGTTTGCCACCGTTTTTATATAGAAAAAAATATCTGTTGCTTGGTATTTGAAGTCAATAATACCAGTTCCTAATATTAAGGAAAATATAAACATTTATCATAATAAGATTACATAGGTTGAATAAAATGTTTTTTTGTCTAAGTTTTATTTTTAATTATTTTGCATGAAATGTGCATACGATGTGGTGGACAGATGACAATGTAGGAAACTATTTATCCGTCTACTAGCAACCTCTATCTTTAAATAATAACATTGATGATACTTTTTTATTGCATATTTTTAAAGGCAAAACACCATTTTTCAGATCAGCTAGTAATTATAGACATAGTTAATACATACATGAATAGACCGAATCTGATGCAGTTTCTTAGAAAAATATTTTAGGAGGTGTTCTATTAAACTGAACACCACTATTCTATGATAAAATTTCTATAACTAATTTCTAGGAAACTGCTGCAATGGTTTATGAAATAATTAATTTTAATAAACGATCAGACGATGGGTAGTAAATGTTCACTTGACCGCAAATTCACAAGTATCAACTTACGCTAGCTCTTAAAATGCATCTCGACATCCGATAGGAACAAATTCGGAAGCTTGCTTATTAAAATCAAAACGCACTCTACAATTTTGGTGCAAAAAGTGCAAAAAGATGGGAGAGCGCTTTTTGGTGCAATTTGAGAATGATTTCCGCACGAACAACATCAAATACTTGACACTTATGTGCATTTGCAACGATTTTTTTCGCCATTTCCTTTAGAGCTTTTTATGCATTGTTGCAAAATTGTCGGTCTGTCGATATTAAACGTCGCTATTCAGGGTTCTTCAACATAGATTAGAAATTACTTAACCACATGCGGGTCGGTACTTGAATTATTTTTATTAAAAACATCAAAGCTCCACCGACGTGGCTTTTATACTCTATTAGATCGCCTTTATTACTCCGATAGAACACGTTACAACAAATATTGTAGCTTTATAATCTGAAATAGGCAGCTACATAAACTTTATTGCGATACGCCAATATGCGTTGTCGAGGGGAGGTGTTTGTACGCAGATGAATATTCATATCACTTAACATGTAACAAAATGTTTAAGGTTAAACAGTCAAATGATTGTGGCGTGGTGCCAACTTGAATTCATAACTTCATACAGTTGTATTAGCTCTTGGTTTGGCAGTGGCCAGCCGAGTGTCTTACCACTGTCTTACCCGTGGGAGAATCATAAGCTGAAGCATATGTTGATGAAAAATATGATCGGAGTGAAAATATTTAGACTGGCGCATCCGTAGATACCAGCGACTCTAAGAATACCGTAAAAGAACACAGAATATCTGTGCTCAGGAATGACCTCTGCTTAAAAGACTGCTGCAATGTCCGCTTTATAAAACAAACAATTTTAATTGTTTATTTTAAAAACTAAAAGTTTTAAAATGGTTATCAAGAAAAGAGTTACAAACCAGAAAGTATGTTACCTATAAAGATATATTGATTAATGAAAATAAATTTAAAAAATAATGCCTTCCTCTGCACAGTCGGTTAGAAATTAAGCGGAATTTAAAAAGGTTAAATTCAGGATGAGATTACTCGATAAAAAAGACAATAGCTAAGGAGACATTTGAGTGCAGCAAGTGTCGGCGTGATCCCGAAAAGGGGATTAGGAGGGGTCGGGCTCTTAGAACGCGGCGATTCAATTAGGCGAAATAAGCTTAAATGGCTAGTATCTGTTATTATGACAGCAGTCAAATTATCGAGGCTCGGCTTCCGTGACATTAGCCGGTTACGAGGGTGACAAAATCATTATTTAAATCACATAATGATTGAGTTGCTGGTCACCTTTTGATTTATCCATCGGGGGTGTTTAGTCATGGGAAGTGGTACACCGTGCTTGGGGTTGTGTGCGAACGGAATAGTCGCAGAAGGTCACCGGATCGACTGTTTTTTGTGCGTTGACGCAACTGCGTAGTCAATAAAATGAAGCTAAATTACCCTTGTAAAATATATTTTATTACAAAGCAACTAATTTAGAGTCTACGTTTTGTTAAAAAAGCTTTTGCCTATAAATCATTCGAGACTGGTTTATTTCGAAAATGATAAGATTTGTAGACGGCCTATTTAATAAAAGGTCACTTAATAAGAGGCACAGAGATGTATTTTTATTATTATTTGGCCACACAACACTGACAAGCACAATTGTTTAAATTAATTAACTAAATTAGTCTATAATAGTGTTCACACAGTGAATATAATATTTATCAATTTTTTTATGTATAGTGGACAACGGAGCAGACAGGTCTTCTATATAGATAAGAAGAGCGCCGCTCGTGGACAACCGCGATACCTCACGATTCGTGGTAGACTTATTAAACCACTCAGCGAGATTGTCTATTTTTTCTAATATAATTGTTTTCTATATTATAAAGATTGTTTATAATCTATGGAACCAATACTTGGTTGCAAAAATGCATTTCATTTCGAAATTATTTCATTCGTAAGCTCCGTATGAGAAGATATATGAGTAGCGTAGATGGAAATACATTAAGAGTCAAGTGTATTTCAGATAACGCTATCTATGCTGTGATGCGTGGCCGTGTTGCAAGGTAGTATGCGGGTTTGGCGACGCCGTGGTGATGAAATGACTCTTATCTCCACGGTTTAGAGTCTATATTCTGTCGGAATCCTTATCAGTGATATTCAGTACGTGACCGTTTCTTCGTGTGCAATCGAGTGAGTTCCTATAAAGTTTAATTAAGATATTTCGAATTTAAATTTTAAGGAATGTAAACTGAAAAGGCTTTTATGAAAATTAACGATAAGATATCGCATCTTATTTATATAAGATAATACTGATATATATCTTACATTTCAATCGTTATTATAAAAAGTGTGTTTACAGTTTATTTCGTAAGCGGCACGTTGAGTAGAAGGTCGCCCATTTTATTGCTTTTTGCACTGTTTCCTCAATTGAATGACCACCAAAAGCTTACCATAGAAGCTTTCACTGAATTTTTAACCGATGACAGCCCATCAACCCTTTATAGGCTAAGTGACATTTTTTATGAGACTACGCTATCAATAAAGTTTGTCATAGTCTTGGCTGACAGTGACTTGAAGGTGAATATGTGAATGCGAGGTAAAGCGCATTGGAAATGAGTTTTCTCACGAAATACGCGAACAGCTTCCGCATCAGGTGCGCGGCCCAGAAAGGGTTCGTAAATAGTTCTCAAAGGGTTCCCATTATTATTTCTCATACGATCGACAATACATCTCGAGTGTCAGCCTTTTTTCTGACAGATATTAAACTAATATTGGAACGTCTCGGCGTCTTCCGCTTTTTTGCTTCGAATACTCTACGAAAAAGCTACTTTATTTGTTGTGCTTTTAGTTTTTAAACCTACGACGGCAAGTGGGGTGTTATAGGTTCCAAAGTGGTGGAAGGTTTTGCTGTATATGTAAAAGAAGTGATGATTAAAAATTCTCTAGACTTAGTTTAATTGAATAGAATTTTTGTTTTGAATTTGTTTATGTGTATGTATGTGTCTTAGAAAGCGTAGCTCATAAGCGATTCATTAAAATTTAATACATATTTGTATTCCAATGAATTCAAAACAGATCTCAAATAGACACTTTAAATATTTTACGATATATTTATTTGAAAAAATCATATTGAAAGTTTAAATATTTATACAATTTGTTTATTTGTTCTTTTTTTAAAAACATCATTCAATTTTTATCTTCTTTTAATGCATTTTAAAATGGTTTGTTTAGTTGAATATTCATTTGTGATAAGAGCAGTTATTTATATCCTCTACGTCTATAAAGAAATGGATCAAAGTTATTTAAATCAGACTATCGAAATTTGAATATAATCAGACAAGAAAGTAATGCTTAGGAGTCGATGAATCCTTTAACAGGGTTTTCAATTTACATCGATAAAAAACGTGTCGTCCATGTGAAGAATGGGCTACCTTTGTGTGTCCTACGAAACTTCGTTGACTGTAAATCGTAATAAAACGAAGTATTTAACGATCGAAATGTCAACGAAGTTGTAAATTGAACAATAATTTATTAATATGTGCTAGACAACAATGCGGTGGCAGTAAATCGCTGTTCCATTTTACCACTCGACGCAAAGATTACAAATAACTTTATTGACAAAGCCACGCGGAAGTTTAGACTAACGCACTAAATTGTAATATTTTTCTGAGTAAATAAAGATACGTCTCTCCAAGTTATACCTAGCGGTTAAGCGGTATAAAAAGCTGGCAACACATCTAAAGCGATAAAGCTAAAAAAAACACAATGCCGCGGAGTCGTCTACGGGCGGCGTGACGTCATCTCCTTCTCATACCGATGCAAAAAAGTAGTGTATCATTAAAGTGTCGATCTGTAAACATAGATTCTTCTGAATACTCCAATTTAGATTCCGTTTTCTATTTAAACGCGGACTTCACATTTTAACCAGCACAAGTGTTTAAATACAGATGAAAGACATCTATGTAATAACGCGTTTATAGACTTTAGTATCAAGCATGAGGAGATCTTCGTAAACTTGCAAGTGAGCGAATGTAGTATTAAATATTATTTGTAATTATTATCTGAATGGGTATTTTAAGGCTGTAAACCTTTAAAATATACAGTCACTTGTTTGGTTTAAATCACTTCAAAACTCCACAATAAATGACAGAGTGTAAAAAATCTCTCGGAGGGATTTGGACCAAATTAGGGTGCGGGGTCAACTTTTTACATCCTCTATGAATGGACATTTAATTTATTGCATTTAGCGTTTTGGTCATATCTATATATTAGGAGACATGTAAATTACGGCGTGAATTTTTTTATCGGCACCCTTTGTGGTCGGTGGGCGATTCCGTTTGACAAAAGTGTTAACATTTCGGCTCTAAAATATTTTGACTTCTCTTTTAAACCATTAAAGGCAGGTTGAAGACAGGTTGTGTGTTGGACATTTGTTACACCGTTGTATGAGGTCACAAATACACCTTTTTAAGGCATTAAAATAATTTTAAGAGATTCCAAAAGAGATTTAAAGTGTCCATTATCAACCCTTTCCAGTAAAAAAGGCTCTAACCCTTAACTTGTAAATGCTTAGTAATTATAACATCCCTTGAGCTAAATAAAATTGCTTAATTGTCGGTTGTCTAATATTAATGAAAACTTATTCATTATGAACTATTACAATATTTCAAACGTGGATTAATACTCATGCGTCACGTCACAAGCATTCATTTAGTTAAAAGTTTGATTACGGCTTTTAAATACAATTAAAAATTAATTATATAGAAAAGATTAAAAATCCTTCATCCTAGATACTTAGGAAAGTGAATTCCCGTATTCCTAGTGCTGCAGCAGGCACTTGTATCCCTTTCTCTTATTGTATTCGCATTGAAGTGAGTGAGAATTCTTTTCCTCAAGATCTGAAGCTGGGCAGCAGGTATGTGAACCACTGAGCCGCAGAGGCGATTTTAGATATAGTGGCAGCACACATGCACAACGTGACAAACAAAGATAACATCGATTCATGGTCCGCTGTCATAAGTTATATTTATTTTCTTTAGAAATGCATAGAATCCATGCGAATTGAATATCGAGATGTTTGCGGGTTCTGCGCATTATGCGCGGGCGCATCGTTTGTGCGGACACAAAGCGATCAACCCTTTGGCGACACAATGCGCGTCACTAATCTAGATCGGTGCACTATTGTGTCACACGGTGCCCTGCTCCGCGCCCCCCCTCGCTCCTCACACTACGGGACGTCTCACTCAATATCGATTTATAAGAAATTACTTCGCAGCAGGCACCAGGTAGCTACTCCCACGGATTCGCGATGCAAAAACTCACTCGAAAATTTCACTCACCAAACAGGAAATGAAAATATTATTTCTCTACTTCCTAACTCTGTGACAATGCGTCCAGCACATGTCTCATTTATTGACGGCTTCCGAACTAAATGTACAATTTATACCACGAAAAGAGGATTGCTTTGCATTTGACATGAGTCGAGATGTCACGATGTTGATCTCACAGATGACGCGACAGGTTAGTCTCATCGAATGTTGATACGCAGCGCTGTAAGATTTCATTTTCGTGTTGATGTCTTTCACGATAACGGTAAATTAATTTGCGAAAGACAATTATGCTAAAAGACTGGTATCCACGTGCTCAATTATTACGTACCCACAGGTGTCAACTAACGGTGAAACTCCGGAATTCCCACGTGAAATTATGAATGTTAAATAATTACATGAAATCTACACGGAGCGATGAAGCATCATTATACAGTAATGAACTAAGCCTTATTAAAAGGTTTATCTCCATACGAAATTGATATTTAAGTTAATCTACCAATTTTTGTTATTTACTTTTGAATGTTTTAAATACTTTTTTAACCACGTTTTTAGGAAAAAGCTCAGATTTGCGAAGAACAGACAAGAAACTCAGCCGGGTATCTTCTTTTGGCGAAATATGAAAAGCAAAGTATGGAAAGTATGTTACGCAAGCGTATTATGTAAAGTAGTAGTAACTAAAAATGTTCAAGATCTCTTCTATTTTGAGTTATATTAGTTTGTAGCATCATCGTCATAGTAGAATTACTCCAGCTAAAAGTCTGACGTTTTAGAAGGGCTATTATTCAGTACGACTGAAATCGTTGAGTATTTACGATTTGCTTATTTGCTTAAGAAATCCTTTTTTTGTTCTATAGCAGAAAACGGAGCAGATCGGTCTCCTATATGGTAAGAGAGCACCGCCGCCCATGAACAACCACGCCTCACTCCGCGCATTGGTTGTGTCGCCGGCTTTTTAGGCTGCTTGAGCTGCACTTTTGAGAGCCTCTGATATCCTCACTCACTCTAAGAAACACAGTAGTTTCACGCTGAGTATTCTGTGAGCCCGTGGTATCATTTCGGACGAGCCGGCCCAATTTGTGCGTCAGCATGGCTCTCCCACGGGTGCGACAGTATTAAGGCACTTACCCGGCCATTCAAGCCAAAAAGTCAAGCCATTCCAGAGACTGAATAAATTATAAATTAAATTATAATTGTCTGGACCGGGATTTGAACTCGATACCTCTCGTTTCATGGTACACTTTTAAAACCATTGAGCTACGAGGCTACTCTTGTATCGATTTAAGAAATGTATATCCAATTTGTAGTAACAGAGTTGAAAGATGTTTATATGTATGTCTCAATGCTAAGCTCAGCTGTTCAAAGAATTATAAAAAGTAGAACAAGAGATTATATTGTATCGTTGATGTTTATCTCAAAAACAATTTAACACCTCCGTACAGAAGGAATGAATGAACATAAAAAGTTGTGCTTGCCTCGTATTGTCCTCGCCTGTGCTTAGCTTATCGAGCTGTATCAGCACCACTACAACACACTACACATTTATTGTGTTTACATCTTTCGAGCATTGCTTAGGAAAGACTTGGGAACTCAAGAGAGCCCTGAGAACCGAAAACTGTTGACGGTCGCTTATCGTCTTAGTAGGAGACGGTAGCAAACTCAGTTTGTAAGTTTTATTTACAATTGGTTTGTTACTAGTATTTTTTTATAGTAGTTATAGCGGACAACAGAACAGGTGGGTCTCTTATATGGTAAGAGAACACCTCTGCCCATGGTCAACCACGCCACATTCAGCGCATTGGTTGTATTTCCGGCATTTTACGCCAGTTAAGCGGCACTTTTTAAGGGCCTCCGATTTCCTCACTCTCTCAGCGAAACAAGTACCATTTTACATTGAGTGTTCTGCGAGCCCGTGGTATCACTTCGGACGAACTGGCTCAATTAGTTCGTCCGCATATGCTTCAGCATGGCTCTCCCGCGTTAAAATAATATGTATAAATGTGTTATTTATATTTCTTAACGTATGCTAATACATGTTAATTAATTTAATAAATTACTTTACCTGGTTAAGCGAGTTTTATGAAATATTAAAAATAATAATTGATAAATTACAAAAACTAAATTTATAAATGTAGATTCAATTTCAAGATTTATTGTATGTAAAACGTCGTCGAGGTATGAGGCTTTCTACCAAATGAAGTACATGTATAAGTTTTATTTCTTACATACAAATTAAAGTAAAACCAAAACACATATACAAACGACTTAAAATCTACAGAGCATTAAGAAATCTCGCGTAGAGCAATTAGCTTTATAGAATACACATCGAAAAAAAATATAGTGATATATTCTGTGTGAATTTGAGTGAATCTAGTGAGATTTGTTGTAATATTAGGAGGATAAAAGAATATACTCAAACGAAAAGGTACTTCCTTGCACAAAAACGCTAACAATCTGTGGTCAGTCGGAGTCTCGCGATCGAGTGAGCCTATTGATGTTATCAGACGATGTAAGACAAATTACTTCCACCTCTGACGTAGCAACTGAACGTCTATCTGGTCGCTGATTTATAATGAACTAATATTTGTGGATTGAGATATGTAAAAAATAACATACAGGGAATCTCTTATACGACTAATTGAATCATTCATTTTGCGGCGTCTTCTTTTATCCACGTCACGTGTATTAAATTTTAATTCATTTATAACTACCTATATTAAACGATATAGTTTGTCTCATTTCATTACGGAGAAAAAGGATAAGGCTTTTAATGTGTTTTTAAAAAATATATAAAAATTGAATTGTACAAAGTCTTGGTATGTACAAAGTCTTGGTATGAAGTTTAAGACTTATATATTAAAAAATCAAGTCAAGTTCATGTAGAGTTGTTTAATATTCACTTAGTGAGTGAGGATATCGGAGGCAGTTGAATTTGGACCGCTTGAGTGGCCGCTTAAGAAAGAGCACTACGGCTGGTCGCAGAGAAACGGTACTTCTAATGTGTTTCTCTAAATGAATAAGGCTATCGGAAGCTCTTACACTAACATAAGCCATAATATGAAAAGATTTTTTGTGCAAGTCGGTTTTTGGAAAAACGGTTGAAACATAATGTTTTTTTACGAACACTGCTTTAACGATGAGTTCTAGAGAAAATTTTTATGGCTTAATATTATCTATATAAAAATTCTTGATATATATCTAACTTCCTTAATTTACCAAATCAATTTTCTGCGGATCAGTTCGTAAATAAAAAACCCTTTAAATATGTGAAAAATCTGAACTTGTCCATTGATACCTCGCCGTATACCGGCGAGTAGGTACTGCGCCGAAGCCTCGGGGCAGGACGCTGCCTTTCGCTTCACCTAAGTTACGCTGCCGGGATTTTATTTCTCGTCCGCGCTTCCTGGGCGGCGGCCGACGGCGGTTCACGTCACATATTGCGAATACTTGCGAAACAACGGAATTGCTTCTTTCAACACGCTTTTGTTAAAAGTATATCCTTGCACTTTTTATACAGCGGCATCTAAGATAGCATATAACGGCATAATAACTTATAATAATAACGGGATATGGCATATAAGACGGTTTATAAGCAACGAGATTTCTGATAAACTACTTGGATACATTTATTTTGTCAAATAAAAATGCATGTTCATTTATAACTGTTAATTATATAATTAATTGATACTAAAATACATTGATAGAAATACACAAGACTCGGAAGAACTGTCTAGCCAGAATTGCTCAGCGACAAAGGTGATTTTACTATAGAATTTGTGAAAACTTTGTATTAAAAATAATTCCAACGGCAATAACCTTCGTAGCCGGACAAGAATCATAAATCACTAGAGCAAGATCATTAAGATAAGCCTTATTTTCAAAAAATGGCTAAATACGGCCTAAACAGTGCCTCCGACCACAACGGGCCTCGCGGCTATCTTTTAGACGTCTTCTTGTTGCCTTTCTAAAATTGGTCTAATACTTCAAAGCAGTTTGTGAGAGATATGGGCGCAACTCTTTCGCACACAACGAACGGTTCACCTGCCTTTCATTCATAACTCGCAAGGCGCAATATCTATTTATATGAATACTGAAATTTTTTTATACCATCGGTGGCAAACGAGCAGGAGGCTCATCTACGGCAAGCGGTCCTCCACCCAAGGACACCCGCAGCCCTTGCAGAGCGGTGCGTTGCCGCCCTTTTATATGTTTTATCTTCTCGATGTTTTTTATATTTCTCAAGATTGTATACCAATGACTCATCTAAGATTAATTTTGTCGAAAATACTGTCTAAAAACAAGAGGAATTTTAATTTATTTTATTCTCTATACAGTTTTATATCTTAAAATAGATTAAATGAAAAGTAAAATATACTTTAATGCATAGTAAAGAAGAAACCTATTTTCTGATGGAGTAGTGAAAAGAAATGGTTTTAATATTGTGAAGTAACAACATACAGACAGAGTCATTTATATACAAAGACATAAAGGCATTTATTTGTGTGCAACTTTGCAAAGCAACAAATTTATGAGTTAATGGTGAAACCTCTTAAAATTCTGTGTGTAATGTAGTGCAATATTGGAATTTGAATCAACTGTGGGTATATTTTCATGTTAAATAAAAAGCTTAGATTGTGGTATAATCAAAAACAATTTTGTGTAGCCTTATCAACAATTGAAGCTGAATTTGTGACTGGTTGTGAAGCCTTTAAGAATATTTTATGGTTAAGACCTTTGAAAGAAATTTACATTGTTCAAAATTCTACAATTTTACGTATTGATAATTAAAGCGACATGAAATTAATTAAAAATCCTGTTTATCATAAAAAATAAAAATACATACTTGTTAAATTCCATTTCATTTGAGAAAAAGTTAAAATTAATTTACATTAGGTATGTGCAAAGTTCAGATCAATTGGCTGATATTTCTACTAAGGCAATTTGAACATAACAAATATTATAAGGGAGAGAGATGAGATAATGACAGTTACGAAACTTAAGCTTTTATTTTGTGCAATTTAGTAGGAGCATTGAGTAAAATCAGTTTATCAACCCATATTCAAAACTATCTTCTTCAACTTTTGTCCCGTACAACGTCTTTATGTCACAACTAGTAAACTCATCATATCAGTGCAGTGGCGCGATCTGTGCAAGAGACAGACGTTTCTCATTATGCTAGTACGGGTTAAACCATCGCGATTCAGCAGGTTCGATGCACGTCGAATTGCGTACATCGAGAATGAATAATTTATTTCAACGTATACATATTCAGTCGTACATAATTACAGCGAGTGGTATAAATCTTCGCTTGTTGTTCATTGATTTATACTCCGAATGCGTGGCTGCAGCCGCGCGAACCCCGTTCCCACGAAACTCGGCACATACTGCCTCCGACTTCAGATACACGTACAATTATTCAAATGACAATATTGAGAGTACTTTAATCTTAAACATGGTATCATAAATCGTTATTTAATCATTCTATATCTTTATCAAAAACTCATATACAATATTTTCTTAATGTTTGTATTTATTTACATATATTTTATAGAAGAAAATATAATAGGTAAGTCATACTACAAAGTAAAAGAGATTGTAATTTTTTTTATCGTTTCTGATTAGCACTTTAGTTTTTTTATTATATATCGGACAACGCAGCAGGTAGGTTTCCTATATGGTAAGATAACACCGCCGCCCATGGACAACCATGCCACTGTGCGCGCATTGGTGGTGTTACTGGCTTTTTACACCAGTTAAGCGGAATTCGTAAGGGGCTCTGATATCCTCACTCACTCAGCTTACAATAGTAGTGGTACCTTTTCAAGTACAACTACTATTTCACGCTGAACATTCTGTGAGCCCGTGGTATCTCTTCGGACGAGCCGGCCCGATTAGTGCGTCAGCATATGCTACAGCATGGCTCTCTCACGGGTGTGACTTATGTTAGTTTCTGTAGCTTCTTATTTTAACGTTCATCTATTTAAGAAAATATTAAACTCGGCTAAATTTCTTGACTGTAATTCTTTTCAGGTCCTGGCGTCTTGGTGAACATTGTATAACTTTTGTTTTTAAGACGTTCATAGAAGCCTATTTGAACAATACCTAAAAAGTCTCAAACCTTGTAACTATGACTAAATCAGGTGAACTATCAAGGAAGAACAATGAAATGCTTTCATAGGTTTTTCAGTTACAGAAATACAGTAAATATATAGTTTCTTTGATTTGAGCATTAAAAATAATTACAAAGTTGCGCTAAGAATGTAACCGTTGATCGTCAAAACAGATAAATTTAAAAGAATATTTGAACGATCATTTGGAGTAAAGATATAGATGTCAATGCAATCCCATCTTCGACTGTTTTTGTCGCTTCTTTATCATTTCACAGATTAGACAATAAGCTAGCTGCGAAGCCGGGAATTGAAATAAATAAAGAAAGAAAAAGCTTTTGATTCGACAGCAAATTATAAAATGACACAGATATAATACAAGAAAGAAGATAGCGTTTGACTGTATGCTTTCAGCGGCCTCCGTGGCCATATTCAGGATACTATTATTATTATATATTTTATTCTAAATATAAATCTTGTATCTTTTTTTATTCTACAGCGGACAACGGAACAGATGGGTCTCCTATATGGTAAGAGAACACCGCCGCTAATGAACAATCGCACCACAGGCTGCGCATTGGTTGTGTTGTCAGCTTTTTACATCGTTTAAGCGATACTTTTAAGGGCCTCCAATATCATCACTCACTCTGCGAAACTCAGTACAAGTACCGTTTCATGATGAGTTTTCTGTGAGTCATGATATCATTCTCTCGAAGAAAGGTTCTCGAGTGGCGACCGCGTACCGGAAAGCGCAGAGTGGGACGTCCCACCACGCGATGGAAAGACGATCTCA
>DWCF01003126.1:0-20834 GCA_018230265.1 Delias oraia | reverse complement strand
GTGTTGCTGGCTTTTCACACAGTTTATTACTAGGTCTATTATATTTATCTCAATCATTCAATCAAACTTTGGATTTTTACGCCACTTAAGCGGCATTTTTAAGGGCCTCCGATATCCTTACTCACTCTGCGAAACACAGTACAAGTACCGTTTCATGCTGAATATTCTGTGAGCCTGTTGTTGATGAACCGGCCCAATTAATGAGTTAGCATGTGCTCTATTTAAACAAAAAAAAATTGAATCCGGTGAAAATGCCGCTACAAGGTTACAAGGCCGCTGGGCCACTCGGCTCTTAAAAGCATCAATTGTAAACTGTATCTAAAATGAAGAGCTTTCAACCTGATCTCATCATATTTAAGAAACCTATTTTATGTAAACCAGTTATTTATTCGATGTGTATTAATGCATTATGTATCGATTTTAACACGGGCTAATTTATATGCACTGTTTTGGGCCATATTTGAAATCTGTTTTTATTTCAAAGGCCGGCAAGGCACTCGTGGCTCGGCAAGGGCTGGAGGTGTCCAGGAAGAGCGCTTATCCTGAATGAGCCTCCCGCTCGTTTGCCACCTTTTACTAGAAAAAAGCCAACAGCTGAAGCCGCACGAAGCTGATGTTCAGTCCCGTTACGTGTACCAACGTTGTAGCATGGCAATTTGTTATTTTATAAAAAGCGAGGCATGACGACGCCATCAAAGCGTCTATCATACTTAGAATAATGACACGATTACGTATTCATATTTTTGTTGAGCAAGATTTTTTATTAGATTTTGATTACGCTATTACGGCGACATTTTTTTCTGTTTATATCGTGTCTGGGTTGATTCGACATAATATTTTAACGATGATCCACTTTGGAACAGCTCTTCTCTTGAATTAATATATTTTATGTTGTATTCAAAACTCAAAGTTGCATTTGCATATGATGGACAATGAGGTAATTATCATAAACAATAAGTAATTGAAGCCAACGAGACAAAGAAAAGGCTTACAAATTAATAATTGTCTGAGCAAATTATATTCCCATGCGAATGAATGCCTCCTAAATCTTTCTTTATTTAAGACTTTAACATACTTAATCTCCCTCGTGAGAGAGCCCCATGCTGAAGTATTTACTGACGCATGGAGTGATATCATATGCCCATAGAAGCATAAGCCAACCACGAAGCGAGTGGTATTGGGTTCGAATCCCTATTTGAAAGTAAATTTTTGAGGTAATCTTTGGAAGAGCTTAGTATATTGGCTGGGCGAATGTCTGAAAAATGTTAGGGGTAAAAATTTCTCATACTATATACAGACTAGCTTCGGGTTGGTTGGATATTTCTTAATACGAAGGAGATTGAGAATGTATGTCATGTAGTTGGCTTCTTGGGTAGAATGCCTGGAAGCCTCCAAACTCTTCTGGGGCCGAAAGACTCAAAGAGAAACTGGAGCCGGTGGAAAACTTGCCAGCTGATGCTGTAAGATTTTACTTCAAATATTGCACTCCGGAATACCCAGTTTCACATATCCTCACAAGAGGGGAAATCATTAATGCATTTCCATACGTTAAACAAAGACGCACAGAATACCAGCTTGAAATGGTACTTGTGTTTCACTAAGTGAGGATACCGGAGGGTCTAAGTTTAGCTTACCGGCTCAGCGACAATCGTGGACTGCATCGCGGTTGCCTATAGGCGACGGTCGTACTATCAGTCATGACTAACTGTATAAAGTCATGACTGATTGAACAGACGTTTTTTGATGATATCATCAATAAAAAATTGAATACTTTGTTACGATACAGCTATTCCTTCACAATTAACTCATTGTTATAAGTTTATAACGTCTTTTGTGTAAAAAATGACTAACCAACACTGTAAAATACGAAAAATAACTTAGCTATAAAAATATACAATAAATAAACTAAAACAAGCAGCCATCTGGCGTTTAAAATGCCACAACAGAGAAAATATTCGGTTTTAGATATATTTATTCTATATTATAATTAATTAGAATATTATATTTAAATAATATATATTTGTATTATAATATATATTATACAAATTCAAACATATATTATTTGAAATTGATATATTTGAAATTTTGTTTTAAAATAAAAATATCTTTGTTTACGTTTAAAAGAGATTCGCTTCACATATAAATACAAAAGTTGAAGTTCACTAAGTCTATCGAGTCAAAATATTAATTTTATCCAAAGATACAATGTAACACACACAGAAACATAACTGAGATTAATCGTTTATATTTTTATAATTTATATATCTTTATATTCTTGTTACATTGCAGTAGATACAACTACACACCATTTTAAAAAATAAGATAT
The DNA here is from genome assembly GCA_018230265.1 of Delias oraia. NCBI lineage: Eukaryota > Metazoa > Arthropoda > Insecta > Lepidoptera > Pieridae > Delias > Delias oraia. Next base: position 18,508 of record DWCF01003126.1, on the reverse strand, counting down.
AGAGGTTAACACGGCCACAGTCCGCACATCGGTTGTGTTGCTGGCTTTTTACGCGGCATTTTTAGGAACCTTCAATATTTTCACTTTGGGAAACACAGTACAAGTACCGTTTCATGATTTTGATAAAAAAGCGATTTTCTACCATAGCATTTTCAGTCTGACTGGCTTCTAGGGATAAATACACTCTTTTTTTGAAGGTTGCCAAGTCGAACTGAATTGATTTACTAAAAGAATAAAATAAATACAGATTACAGTCACCTTTCTGATGTACCTATAACATTTCACTAGATGGCGTTTACAGAATAAATTTTAATTGTGAAAATTACTAATATGATTGTAAGACGTAAAGATAAAACGTTTGATATTTTCTTATTTAAATGAACCTAATTAAGCTACAAAGATGAAAAGCCATTACGTCGCCTGTTTCCACTTCACTCCCCGCGCGGCAGTCACCTTTAATTATCCCGTGTTGATGATTCTATGTGACCTACTTTGTTTTTAATAACTTCCCGCTTTCGAACAGAAAAGTTGAAGCGTCAGGTATATTCTAGTATGACATATGGGAATGAAGTAGGCTAAATGATTAAAATAAAACTAACATACATAGGGTATCACTATAAATGAGCCAGGATAACTTTTTTTATCGTATAATGGACAACGACGCAAGAAGATTCTGAAAGTAAAATTGACAGTTGTTGAAAAGGATTATAAATCCACGCTTCGGTTCTGTTTATTGACAAGCTAAACGTGATGAGCTTCCGGTATCTTCACTCACTAAACTAAGTACTGGTATTGTGTGAGCCCGAGGTATCATTTCGGGTGAGTCGACTCTATAAGTTTTTCGGCTTAAGCTTCATTAGGGCTCTTCCTTCGGAGAAAAAGTTTAAAAGTTTACCCCGTCCAAACATCCTAATATATTCTATTCAACCAGAAATTGAACCCGCTACACATGACACATTAACTCGCTAGATTGTTTGGTCATGGGTTTTAAAAGATAATGAAAATGGTACAAAAATACAAATAAGTGTATTCCTAGAGGAATAAACAAGAAACTTCTATCAGATAATCCTTTTTAATTACGTTAGTGTTGACAAATATCCTTATGTAGAACATTCGTTCACTAGCACAAATAGCATTGAATCAATTACACAACTCTGAAACGTAAATGATTTGGCATCTTTAAATGAAATGTATCCTAAAAGGTTTATAGTATTGCCAAAGACTTAATGATCTGAGCTATTATCATTTTATAACTCTTTATCGCCATTACGTTCTAATGCTTTCAGCATTCAAATTATGACATTTCATTCATAAACAATGACGCTGAGCACGGCAGATCACATTATAGTGCGGAAGCTAGCAACATAAAGAAAGCATTTGAGGTCGGCCAGTTTTTAGATATATTATTCCTCTCACTATTTTGCACGTAACACAGCCAGTCTGACTGTTGGCAGTGGTGGCTTTCATTACTTTTTTATGACTATCTCGCTATGTATGCCATTGCAGCTTAACGCCGACAAAGTGACAAGCGGGATAGCCGAGAGTGGGTTTTACTACGACTAGAACAAAGGCGTCTCCTGCGAGACTCGCATCTCGGCTTGGCCATCATGGGAAATTTAGTCGCATGGGCAGCCGAGTGGTAGGTAATTCACCGAGGTGAACATTCATTACTGCGCATCGTAATTGTGCAGGTAAAATGGTTTTAAAAACTATATTTGATTTTTCAAATACATTGCTAGCTCCCGTACTATGAAAAAATACTAATTTCTTTAGATATATATTGTTTTATATTCGTGACAAATATCTTTAAAAAAAACGCTATTTTATTAAACAATAGTAATAAATAAAAGCCGGACATATTTATTTTGTTGCGAAGGCGCAGCGATGCCTGTACACTCAGTAAATAAAGGCAGCTAACACAATTACCACTAATGGAGCTGTTTGTTTGTTCGCACACACGTACAATACGTAAGGCTTTTCTAAACTTTGATTTATGTCCAATCTCTGTATGGACGAATATATTTATCACGCAGTGGTCTGCTTATAATTTGATTAAATAGTTTCATAAGAACCTCGTGGCGCAGCGGTTTGACACCTTACCGTGACTTAAGTACAGGGTTAATTTATTTTTTTTATTTGATAGGGCTTGAAAATGGTCGAACATTTTAACAGTGTCTGCTTCATGGGAAAGCCACACGGTGGCACAGAAAACCTATTAGTTATAGTAATTGTATTGTGTTTCATTGATTGAGGAACAATAACGGAAACCCACTAAGTTATGTCGCTTTAGCGGTGTAAAAAGCCGCCAAAACAACCAAATCGCGGACCTCTTACCAAAAGGAGACTATATAAGAAAAAAGCCGCTTAAAACAACATTGATCTTCCATAAAACCGGATATCTATCTAATAACATTATCAAATAGCTACTGGAACATTTATCGGAAACAAAAGACACGCTCTATCAACTTTATGAGACAACGAACCACAGACGAACAAATAACACCTGTATCTAAATTATTACTCGAGAATCAATAAGTGGCTTTATCTATGGCTCGAGGCCGTATACTATAGCTTTATCTCTCTTGATAGAGGCGAGTGGGAAGATAAGCTCTGTTTGTATTTTCGATTACGTGTTCTTTTATCTTTGCTGTATTTCAAAAAATACTAATTGTCAAGATAAATTGTTTGAGGAAATATTTTTTTTACACAGAGCAGGTAGCTAGATATACTTCACCTAGAAAAAATTATATAAAATGTTGTATGGTATAGCGGATAAAGGAGCAGGTGGGTTGCCTACATGATAAATCATCACCGCCGCCCATTAATAACCGCGCCACTGTCCGCGAATTGGTTGTGTTGCCGGCTTTTTACGCCACTTAAATAGCATCTTACAGGGACTCCGATATCCTCACTAACTCTGTGAAACACAGTACAAGTAGCGTGTCACGCTGAGTATTCTGTGAGCCCGTGGTATCACTTAGTACGCGCCGGCCCCATTAGTGCGTTACAATACACTTCAGCATGGCTCTCCCACGGGTGAGTAATTATAATAATATATAAAGAAAATGTTTTTTAGTTCTATTATGATTAATATATTATTTTTAGTATGAAGATTAATATCTAATAATAATACACTTCACTTAACGATTCTTCGAAGTGAAAGTTAAGCTCGCTGAAGTAAAAATGTTAAGAGTGAAAATGTAGAAATACAGATATTTGATTAATAGCCTATTCTTTTAAAATGGAAGGCAAAAAGACATGACATAATTGTTGTCAATGTCATAAGTGTTGTCAATCTTGACGGGATTGGTGAGCTTCTTTTTGAAGGTCCCGAAATCAATATTTATGAATTTAGATTTATATAATGCATCTTATTATTGGAGCATAGGTAATTTATGCTCCTACATAGGTTATACTTAAAATATATTTTAATAATATAATCAATATAAAACTATAAAATATTATTTAATATTGAATACAGAATCGGAAAATATATACGCCTATAAGAATTCACATTTTGTAGAGATATGCGCAAAGAACGAACACACGGGATTGCGTATTTTAGTGATTAAGATATAAGTTTTTGAAAATAATCTAAAAACACTGAATTGTACATTTTCATTAAAATAGGATTATTTTACAGTATCCTTTATTTTACACTTCATATGAATATACTTAATAATACTTACGTATTTAATAATACGTCCACGACTAGACTGTAACAAATTTAATAAAAATGCGTTTTCTTTTTTAAAATTTTAAACTTTTAATCATGAGGTTCTTTCAAAATAAGAAAGATAGATTTATAACATTGTCTAATATAACATCAATTCAATGTAACTTAAATTCAGTAATTTTTGTGAAAAACAAGTATGGACTAATATTTGGATCCAATAAGGAACAACATTTTAATATTAACACCAAGCTTCAATAACTCGATTATTTATAACGATTTCGTTTAAACATGAAAACCGCCTTCGAGCTGAGAAATATTCACTTTGTAGGCCGATAATTGCATCAGCGATACTTAAGAAATCGCTTACCTTAAGCTGGATTTACTTTGCTAAAGCTTTTCTATTTTTACACATAAGGGCATAAGTACATAGTACTAATTATTCCACAAGTAATTTAGCCTTATGTGGGTAAATTTAAATTATATTTTTATATTTTTTTAAAGATATAGCTAACACTGATGCAGATGAGCCTACTATATAGTAAGAGAACATAGCCTCATTTGAGAATATTATGCACTTTGGTTGTGTTGCCAGCTTTTTACGCCGCTTAAGCGGTATAATGTCAGGGACCTCCGTTATCTTCACTCACTTACACACAGTACAAGTACTATTTCACGCTGAATATTCTTAGAACAGTATTTCAGACCTCCACACTTATAAATCGGGATGAACCAATTTCACAAAGCTAACACAAAGTTATTCGCCTCCTGGAAAAGCCAAATTAAACAGTAGGGTTCTGTTTAGGTTTCGTTGATACTTAAACGGAGGACCGGCGTATGTCCCAGTCTCATTGGTATGATACTTTCCGGCCTCTCAAGCTGATCCCTGTGGTCCATGCCGAGGTCCGAGCCTCTCAGAAGTAGCCCATGCGCTAGTTGCGAGAAACACTAACTTCTCGTCGAGCATTAAGTACGTAATTTCAGTTCATCAATTTACAAACTGACAATTGTTCTACAAAGCGTCTTCTTTCCAACGCATTACTTTAGCAATATTTAATTTAATTTGAAAAGCCCCCGTTGGGTGAACACATCTTCAGTTAATCTATCGTGACTTTCTTACAATGTATTGAAATAGCGCTGGAAGGGCGCCAATATCAAAAAAAATCGCCGGTATGAAAGCTGAAGAATAGCAGTAATCTTCACAGGCAAGCTTCGCATCCATAGAACTATTTTCTGAAAATCGATATTTCTGTAGATAGGTTTGGTGGCAGTAGGTACATAATATAAAACAAGACTGACAAACACCGAGATGGTATGTAGATCCAAGAATACTACAACAATTTATCCACCATGTTGTAGCAAATAAATAGTGCTGACATAGTTGAATTAAAAGCGGTTTACAACCATAGATTAGGTTTGTTAGTTTTAACGACATCATCCTAACTGATTAACTGCGACATAAATTACAATTACTCGTTTTCATAAGCGACACGCTATCTCGAGACGGGATAAATGGTACAGCTTCGAAGATTAAAGATCTCGCTACTGTGGGCATAAAGAAAAAGCAACAGCGCTCATCCAACTATGCCCTGAAGATAAAAATAGTTTTTTTTTGTTCATTGGAAGTCAAACGAGTAGAACGCTCTGCTCATAGAAACCAGACCCTGCTGGTCTGCAAATGAGTTTCTGGAATTTTAGATAGGCACCTCTTTGAAGGTCTCGAAGTTGTAATGCAAATATCACAAGGAAATTTTACCATCAGTGAAAGAATTATCAAAGTGACTTTCTAAATTAACAATGGCATTTGGAACATAATCAAACATTTTGTGATTTTTGTTCGTATTTAATGCTACGGTATTTCCGTTTGAAGTCATTTTTCTTCTGTATTTAAAATACAATAGTTTATTATTTATAAATGACCGTCATAATTTAATACAATCGTAATGAAATTAGTTTTTCTTAATTGGAACTTTTCCGCGTCTAGCGCAGTCACTATCGACGAAACGAATGAAATGTCATGTTGTTTTGAATGCTCAGTGATCTGAGAACATAAATGCGATACAGAATGAATTAATGTGATAAATAATTATTAAATAATTTATATAAGAATAAACGTTACTATGTATTCATTTATTATTAAGAGTAGGTATATGAGATCTCATGTTTTTTCATACATCCCTTTTCAGTGATTGTGCTAAATTTACACATACCATTACAATTATTATTGTTACATATTGTTACAATTATTTGCTCATAATGATATTAAAATAAACGTCGCTGATGGTCTGTAAATCGCATCGGTTTGGACATCCTTCTTATTTGGAAGTTCCACAGTGTAATAGTCGTACAAGAAGTTATTTTGATTGCATTCTAAAGGCTTAATCTTACACCGCAAGCTAAAGTTGATGACTTTTAGTATAGTGAAGCCTTTTAGTAAAGCAAAAGTTCTGTAAAATTAGATATAGCCAAAACAAAACTGGATCGGAAATATCGATTTATTATGGTATAGTGGACAACGGACCAGTTGGGTTTCCTATATGATAAGAGATCACCGGCATCCATGGGCAACCGCGTAACAGTTCGCGTTTTGGTAGTATTGTCGTCTTTTTTACGCCACTTAAGCGGCATTTTTGAGAGCCTGCGATGTCCTCGTTCACTCAGAGAAACACAATAGAAGCACCTTTTCAAGTACAATTACCATTTTACGCTGATTATTCTGTGAGCCCGTGCTATACTTTCGGTAGTGCTTCAGCATGGCTCAGGCGCGGGAGAGGTATTTTTATGTAAAGACTAACAAAAAGAGCTCAGTGTATTCCCGTAACGATCAAAGAGCAGATAATGTTCCTTAATGCATACTGTACCAAAACCGGTACGTAAGGTTCTGGGTACGGCGATAGTGGATCGGGCGAGCCTCGGGGATCAAACAATCAAAGCGTTATTGAATTTCAAGAGGCGAGTGCTGATCTGCATTGCCGGGTTAAAGTTTAAACGGATTTATGAACCGTTGGCACGGTAATTCTGTATTGTTCATTTCGCCTTTGTAATTTTCATCAGATACATACGTTCTTCATTCAATGTGTGCTTTGTAACTTAATTTCACTTTGAAGTTATGTGATTACAGTGAGTTTAACGGAGAGCTTACTTTAAAAAATACTTTTTTATTTTTATTTATTTATTATTGGGCACATACACACATTGTAACCCAATGTTGTTGTAAAGCTAATAAACTTTAATTTGAATTAAATATATATGCGATGTGTACAATACTTATATTATTAATGCGAAAACTTATAAGTATGGATGGATTTTTATTTCTCTTGCACGCAAAAACTACTGAACAGATTTTAAGAAAATTTTGCAATCATTTAGCTCATACATCAGAATAACACATGGGCTGTGATTTATAATTATATTGTAAAATTGACCAAAATATAATAAAAAAAATTAAGTCGGATACGGTAGGTGGCGTACCGAGAAGAGTGACGTCTGATAGCTTTGAAATATTTTTTATAACATATCGGGCAACGGAGCAGGTGGATCTCCTATATTTGGCTTTATTGTATAATCTATTTACTCATCGTTTTTGTTAGTCTGTGACTAACAAAAAATGCAACATTTGTAAATATGCAATAAATAAGTTGTTTATTTTTTTTATTCTATTGCGCATACCGGTGCTGGTGGGTCTCCTATTTGGAAGGAGAAGAAATCCGCCCATTAACAAGCGCGTCATAGTCCGCGTATTGATTGTGTTGTTGGCTTTTTACGCCGCTTAAACAGCACTTTTAAAGGCCTCCGATATCCTCACTCACTCTGCGAAACAGTAAAATCACCGCTTCACCCTGAGTATTCTGTGAGTATACCAAGTTAAACAAATAAATACTTTGAGAGTATAGTACCTACATTGAAATACAGGCATACACGATATTTTTTCGATCGGTAATTATTATCCAGTAATTCTAGAGTTTATATAAAATATATTTAGAGTAACATGTTCGCGACAGACGTGCATTACCGATTCAGCCACGGCTAATTTCGCTAAAACACTTTCAGTGTATGGAATATCTATTTCTTATACGTTAAAAGCTATCGGAAATAAATCTTTTATCGTGAAAAGTAGCTGACGCTATTCGAGTAATGAATGACATCGTTGGATATTTATTTTGTGCCAAAGCAGGCCTTATAAATATCTCTCGTTAGTGGCATATCGCGTGTTGTAAATAAATTTATTTATTATGTTAAGAAAAAAATTGTTCTACAAAGTAGAATGCTTTTAAGCAATAGCCTTTATTGACGTCAGAAAAAGCCTTTACGCATTCCTCTCCTGCGAGAGGATACCTGCGATTCGGCTATACTCGAACTAAAACCTTTCGGCACTAGTCGGCAGAATTTTCAGCAGTGAATCCTTGAGCCGTTCTGTCTCTACTTGAGCCGAGCAGGGGTCGTTCCAGGCAGGCAATACAACAAAGATGGCATTTTCTTCCTCCTGCATATTGAAAAATACACAATCAGTCTAGTCTCTACACAGCACTAGATTGAGTCACCGAGTATGTACAAAGAGACACCTCGCTCCGGTGTACTATGAGAAATTACGATATCAGATTCAACATTTTTAGACACTCACCAGAGTTAAGCTTAGCTCTTTCAGAGATCGAATATTAATGACAAATAATTGGAAATTTACATTACATTCGGGCGAGGATTGAACCCGCAACTCCAAGCTCCATGGTATGCTTATACTCGTAAGACCACTCATTCTTTTCCATTTCGTTGTAAATAGCTCCAGCGCCTAACGTTCAGGTACAAAGACAAAACTCAGCTTTAAAAAATCGGCTAAGTTTTATATAAGTGCGTAGCGTCTCTGTAAAATAGTTGACTGGCATAAGTGTGCGATAATATTCCCATAAATTAAACGTTGTGTTGGGCTTAAATGGGATCGAAACGCGACCTTATCGGGTACATGGAGGCCAATTGAGTTAAAAAAAGCAAATAAAACTGGTACGTTGAATTGTCATTGTTAAAACAAGTTATCAAATCAAAAAGGAAATTTTATTGTTTTGTGCTCTCAATGAATATATTAAACCCACGCTCTGCATAACAATTGTAAACTTTTAAATGAATAACTATTTTTATTTTTGTATGTAGCGGTCAACGTGGCAGCCAGGTCTGCTGACGGTAACATCACTGCTGTCAATGAATAATCACGCAACGTGCTCTTAGGTCGTGTTGCCTTTTTATATCGCTGAAGCGTTAATACTTATTGGGCCTTCAATAATCTCACTCGTCCAGATCTAAAATTAATCAAAAAACACAGCCGGGTTCAATTTTTAAGTGTGTTGTCTAACTTTTGATTATCATATTAGAAACTGGAGGCATTAACTTCCAAATACCAAACGATATTATTGTTCAAAAAACCTAAGGCTTAATTATCACCTGTCTTATTTTATTAACTAATTTTTCTTTTTTTTAGTTTTCTTTGGTAGGCGGCTAATATTTCTTTCTCTGTTTTGTTGCTACTTTCCTATATATACAAATAGGAAGTATATCCTACTACTTACATTGTTAGAATCGCTAATCGCAACTGCAAAATAAATACAAATATGTTTTGGGAAAAAAAATTATATTCTCAAAAGAGCCTGCTACAAATTGAAAACACAAATGTTTATGTCGAATAACTTGATAGATCTATGATGTAGCACGCGGGCGTGAATTGTTGAACTCACTTCGCACTGATACCTTTTAATTCACACGATCTATGGATGGGAAAGGCATAGAACTAACCCGAAATACATCAAAGTGACAACCTATTTTTTAAATTGGCTGAAAGTCATCCCATTGTGGCGTCATCAAAAGTTGTAATGCAAAGCAAGCTGATGTCACGCAACAAAGTCAACGGCACTGGAGTGCGTACACAGAAGGGCTCCGTTTTAATAGAGCCTTATCTGGAATCAAAAGACGTGTCACTAACTCTCCAACGGCGTCCGAAGCGCCCACTCATCTTATAAAACCTTCACGCACACAGATTGTCGCTAATTGAATGGGAACCTTTTATGAACGCCCAATAAATATGATAATTCGACATTGAATGCCGTTTTTTAGATATAAACCACGCTCGCCCACGCAGATCGGTATTTACAGAGCTGCGTGCTCTTCAAGACCATTCATTCATTATTAATCATCCTACCTCTATTGAGAGCCTCGTAACTGAGTGGTTTAATAAGTCTACGTCTAACCGTGTTCGAATCCCGGTCCGGATAATAATAAATAATATTTGTCTCTGGAAGGGCTTGACAGTGGCCGTGCGAGTGTCTAAATACTGTCCCGCCTGTAGTTAAGCCATGCTGAAGCATATGCTGACGCACTAATTGGCCGGATCATTCAAAGTGATTTGATGGGCTCACAGAATCCTCAGAGTGAGACGGTACTTGTGCTGTGTTTCGCTGAATGAATGAGGATATCGAAATCCCTTAACTTATTCCGCTTAAATGGTGTGCAAAACCGGCAACATAACTAAAGCGCGGACTGCGTCTAACCATATAAGAGAACCACATTCTCCGTTATCCACTATATCATAAAAAAGTGAGCTGTCAAAATTTTTATTAAATAAAACTCGTACAGACCGTAAGTGTTTATCAGTTGTCACTGTCAGTTGTCGAAAGAATTCGGTTGCTTCTCGCACGTCACGCTTGGGCATAGACAACACAAACATAATAACACCTCACGCGGGCCCTTATTAACTCCTGGCACGTAGCTCGTAATATTATATGTTACCTCGCCCTAATGATGGAAGGAATTAATATTAAGCTTGTTTTCAATTTTCTTGTCTCTATGGGGATACTAATGAAATATTTACTCATAAGGAATAACATTTGGCGTTATTTTTTGATTTTTCTTATACTAGTACCTAATAAATAATTAATATTTTTATATATTAAATGGACCTTGAATGAGTCGCTATTTGATTTAAAATGCTTTTCCTATTAAAAATGGAGCCTCTTTGCAATAAACTCTTTATTTTGACAACTGAGCCAATGAATTCGAACCACGGACAACAAATATCGAAGCAAATTAATATATGTTATATTAAAATGTTCCTTTTTGAAGTATATTTGAAGAAATAACTATTTAGATACATAGTTTATTATAAATATTACTAGTAGATTTGGCTGAAACTTACCTCTGAATATAATAATATACATTAGGGACTTCTTTAAAACTAAAGGTATTAGGGTGTAAAAATAAACTTGTATACTTCTGAAAATAAAATAAGGAAATTTTATTTCTTGAGCAGGTAATACCTCTACTTAAACGAAGAAAACAGATCTTAAGTGAATATAAAGAAACGCAAATAAAACTATTAATAATACCTCTCGATTCACACAAGTTATAAACCAGATTTAGTGTTCAATTTAACATAAGTTTTTAAGTCTTTACAAAAGAAAATGGCATTTCATTCATAGACAATTGCTAAGCGCGATTAAGTTCAGATTAAATAATTCTAGTTATGTTGGTTAAGAGTTAAAACTTATGATACAAATATTATCATGTTAAGGCAAAAGTGGTAGGAAGAAAATTATATTTTTTAAATTTTTTGATAATTTTTATCTCCGAGAAATAATTGATAGCGTATCGCATAAGTTTAATATAATTAAGGTCAAATTCTTTAATTATTATATATGTAATAGTGAAAATTATTCGGATTATTGTTTAAAACTTATGTGATATATACTTCTCTTTGTAACATTTGTATATTTCAAGAAAACAAAATTTTACAGCTTAACAGATTCAATGGAAAATATATTTTCATTTTATTCTACGAAAATATATCAAGAAAATCTCGAATTGTGTTAAGACGTTCAAACTTCTGAGAATATTATCTTTTCTTATATTGTTTGTCACTTTATAAAAAATTTATAAGAAATATTATTTATGTTACATATTCCAGTATCTTTAGGTAATTACATATTATTTTATTGATTAAGATTTAAGTCTCTCCAGCGCGAAATCCAAAACTTAAAATAACATATTAATAACTAAATTATTATTAAATAACTAAATAGATTAATTAACTAATTATACAATTAAAATTATCAACACTAAAATAGTAAAATCATAATATATATAATCATAATTCTTACTATATATTATACAATTAGTACTTATATATGTTCCGTACCGATTTTTTTATACTACCGCAATAGATTTAACCTATAACGGATGATTTAATAAGTTTAAAGAAAAAAAAACACAACGAAACCTACCCATGTTTAATATATGAGAGAGCCTCGCCGAAACATATGCTGACTCACTTTCGCCACCTGGCTGTGATACTCTATGATTATAGAAAACTAGTCTGAAATAGTACTACACTAATTTTCAATGAGTGAGTGGGGATATCAAAACCCCATCAAGTGGTTAGGTGGCTTAAAAAAGCCAGCAACACAACGAAAGCATGAATTGCGGCGATCTCTTACATCCCTGCCCCGTTCTATATCATTGTCATTCGTAACATAACATACGTAGTGAATTGACTATAAATTCCCAAATAAGCGGTCGGGAAGAAAAACAATGCAATCTCCATGAGAGACGGATTCGAGGCCAGAGCAATATGTTAGAATAAATAACTAATAAAGCCCGATAAAGTCGCGCCGCAGCGGGACCCACTTACAGAGATTGAACCTCGCGCAGCCGCGGCCTAGGCCGTCTGACCTCTTGCCGATCCGCGCGAATATCGCTCATAATGATACTGATATGTATCTTTTGTGTTAGCTTCGGTTTCTATCGAGACTTTAAACTGGATCATTCTGAGTTTTAGAGTAAAATAAGGACTTCTCGATAAACGTTTGCCATATACAGTTTTCATCTATTAATATCGATGTTAAAAACATTGGGTTCATCACCCTTCTAGGGTGAAAATTTAGACTTGTACGTATGTTGCGTTCAAGATATGATACTTTATGATACACTTTTAGGGATACGAAAAATAGATGTTAACCTGTCAGGCCCATTTGAGATGAACACACGGTTTCATAAAAAACGTTTCAGTTGTTTTAGAACTTGGCAACAAACATCATGACATGAGAAGTTTTCAAAAAAGATGGATAGGAAATTCTTTTATAGATTTTGTGTACCATTGAGTATCTAATTATTACACGTTCAAGAAGTCCAATAAGAGTATCCTAGCTTGATAATTTGCGCCAAATACAACCTAGTTATTCCGAGTTGTATTATCCAGCATTCAGATAGCCGAACCTTTGAAAGAAAGTGCTTGGCAGAAGATACAGCTCTGCCTGAATTTCATTTACGGCGTCGCGATGGCCAATATTCAGAAATGTTCGGATGAATACGTTGCGTTATTTTACGTTGTTTTAAATTAACAGAGAAGAATATATAGTTAAAAAATAAAATGGAACTATTATGTAGTAAGTAAGTAGTGTATTGTAAGTAATATATGTGATATGACTATTTCCGTTATTCCTTTTTTATTTCTATATGTGTAATCATGTGTTTGATTATATCTTTTTGATTAATTATTTGTTCGGCAAATCTCAGTGGCTGTACGAAAACTTGCATGTCAACTATGGAATTCACATCTTTCCGTTACTAAATAATCTATGTAACCTTTGAAATAAGTAATTTTTCAATTGACTATTTTTTAAAATTACATAATGATTACGAAAATAATGATTACCTATCTCTAAAATGTTGGCAACCCACCCGCGGCAATAAGGGCTGGGAGTGTCCATGGGCGGAACCACTTATGCTAGGTGAGCCGTCTTTTCATTTGTATATATTTTTATCATACCTATTTTCATATCAAAATAGCGTCCGCACTCTGGTTGTGTTGGGGGCTTTTTACAATTAAGAAGTATAACCTAACTGGACTGCTGTATCTCACTCTCTTATCAAAACACAGTTCAAATACTGTTTTTTGCTGGTAATCTATGTAGTCGTGTGGTATCACTCAGACTGAGAAGGCCCAACTAGCTCCCAAGGAAGACAGTATTATCACTCGCCCGTCCACCGTCAAGCTCTAACAAATGAAATAAATTATAAATAACATTAATTGAGTAACCCGGTAAGTAGGTACTGAGATCTTAACAAATTAAAATCACTAACAAAACTGATAAGTCGTAATGAAATGATTAAGCAATTCACGAAACTGTAGCAAACTCGATGTTATCGTGGTCCCGACCGCCCGCTCCTTTGTTATCCCATTACGACACACGAGAACGTGACTCCGTTCGAAATGCCTCAATACGGGAATTTCACAGAGAAGAAACAAGTGGGAACGGCTGGTTTGAATTCCGACTACAGTTAAAACTTGAATAAAAAATCTATTCAAAGCTATTCTAATATTTTAATATGGTATAATTTTACGAGCAGTATCCTGACTCACTCAACAAAACACAATACAAATACTGTTTTACCATTAGGAAACTCGCCTAGCCACTGTCAAACCCTTCCAAAGACCGAATGAATTATCTTTATTTCGACTCGTGTACGAACCCGATAATTCTGGGTAAATATAAGTTGAACCTATCCTGTTAGAAACTATTTTTTTAATATTTTTTTTATTTAACCTTTATCAGATTAGAAAATCAATTCACCTATAAAGTTAAATAAATACTTTTATCTCGCAGCCAAAATGTTACAGAAACTCTTAAAATATTACGAAACAACATAAACTGTCCTCTGAAGTAGAAGTACCTTCGACGCTACGAACACAACCAAGTTGATAAAGCTGTGAAAAGTTTAGGCACCGCGTTAGTTGAGAGTGACGTCACGCAGGTTCCGCCGGGAAAAACCGTCAGAGCCTTACAAAACAAACTGTATCCACCTCGTGCAACTAACTTTGGACAGAGGTCGCTCGTATTTCCAACCGGTGTTTGTTTTTCACGACTTCGTTATTTCCTTAGTTAAGATAAAACGTAGCTGTATTTCGAAGTCTCTTGTGGTTAATAGAGATGGATTGTGGAATAATTTAATTTGTGAGGACGTTAATGGTGTCTTTCGTTCAATTGTTTATTTATACACGGACGAGATACACGTGGTTAATTAAAATAGTGTAAAATAATTACAACTGTTATATATTAATAATTATTACAACAATTTATTATTATTAATCTCTACAGATGATACAGATTTCGAAATACAGATGCATATTTTGTAATGTAGCATCAGTATAAAAAGTCTCTTCAAAGAAAGTGTAGAATTCATCAAAACTTTAATCCACAATACTTTCAAATTCCTTGTAGAATAAATATTTCTGTTGTAGTTTTTACTTTAAAACTTGAAACTCCAAGCAGTATAATTATTGATTAACCCAAATATCTGTAACACCTATTAAATATGAAGCATAACATAAAATCCTAGTAACGCAGTGTTTGCTGCCAAACTCCTCCGAAATAGTTATCCAATTTTTATACAATGTTTGCAATGAAAACGCCAATAGCTCCTGCAGATCCTCAGCTATGAAGCCGGCTTTTAAGCGATAGTAATAATAGGTAACTTAGACAAATTGAGTTTTTATAAAGGTAGGGAGGGATCCTTATATACATTAGTATACACATGACATATTAATGTCAATAGTGTAAAAAAAAATAACCGGAAATTTCCTTACATTGCGTGGGCGGTGGATTGCGAATACTATTATTGGTTATGGAACAAAATAATGTTCTACTACTTTGCAGAACATATTCTATTCTATATATATTTCTTAATATTCTATCAGTGTTATATATATAAATAAATATCACGGTAGCATGTCTAATTATTACAATTACGTCACGGTTGGTGTTTTATTATAATAATTTTAATAAAAATGCCGTCTCTGCATTAGGTTCCAGCAAAAAAAAAAGGTTTGTCTGATTAACTAGTCTATTATATACAAAAGCGACAAACAATACGAAATAAGTTAGCCAAACTTGATAAACCCGAAGCAATACTTTAAATCACGACTCAACACTTCGGCCATAAATATCGGAACGTGATCCATCATCCCAAATCTAATTCACTTCACTGTTTGTGCCACTTAGGGGCCATTTGTTTTAGTGTCCCGAAGAATTGGACAGATATGTTATTCATTTAAATTTATCTATATATTCTCCCGTGGGAGAGCCATGCTGAAGCATAAGCTCACGCACTAATTGGGCCGGCTCGTCCATCGTCCGTTCGTTTCGCAGAGTGAGTGAAGATATCGGAGGTCCTAAAAAGTGGCGCTTAAGCAACATAAAGAGCCGGCAACACAACCAATGCGCGGACTGTGTCGTGGTTATTTATGGGCGACGGTGTTCTCTTAACATATAGGAGACCCACCTGTTTTGTTGTTTGCTCTGCCATAAAAGAAAAAAAAGGTTTTATGAATTGATAAACAATATTCAATAACAAAATGTAAAGGAAAAGCATTATGTTCGTAAATTCGTTACTTTTATTAAGGGTTTTAGGACTAGCTCGCCTTTAGCTTGACTTTCTTTTCCCCAAAATAAAACAGTGGAACTTCACTTACGTTTCTAGTTTTTACGAGGTCTTAGATTGTGTCAATTGCTGAATAGTTTGTTTATATATTTAAGAAAAAACTTCTTAAAAATCTTGTTAGAAAAGCATATGATATTAAAAACGCTGCTCTTGTTGTTGCAATGGCATCAAATCTCGGCCGTTTCGCTATTTCAAAAGCGTTTGTTTGTATTGCCCGTAATGTATTACGCCATTATATTGAAGGCACGTCGCTAACAAGCTGACACCGACAATATTGAACTTTTTGCGCGCTGCCGGCGTATTTTCATCTTGCATACGATCTAAAGAATGTCGGATATATTTACAACAATATAAACTCGACGTCAGAGATTTTTTTCACGTATATCACGTACAATATAGCCAGTTAAAGCCTAAAGATTCAGAATGTTTACTAACACATCTAGGATTGGGCAAATTGGAACTCCTTCAAACTCAAAATCAAAAGCATTTATTAAAATAAGCCCCATAAGGAGCACTTTTGCTAATCAATTTACGATAGTAAAGCTGCCATTGCTTCAGAAGATATACTTCTACAAGAAGAACCAACAAGAAACTCATTGGGTTTCATTTTCTTTTACCCAAATTTACAATAGTTGGTTTATTTATGTTTGCTGGTTTATAAGGTTTTAAGGTTGGTGTAAAAGTTTCCATGCATTTTTTGTCTTCCATGTAATTACTTCTTTTATTTGTATTCTATGTATTTCCGAGCAACTGCTGAAAGTGGCAAGAAAATCTTAACTATTTAATATAATCTAGATTTTTATAGATTATTTAGTAAAGAAAGATTGAACTTCATGCCACTAAGATCGCTTTTAAGTAAATACTCAACACCTATCCGAACACCATTGTGAAACAGTACCTGTACTGTTTTACGCTGAGTGTGAGTCAGGATATCGGATGCTCGTGAAATTATACCGCCGGCAACACAACCAAAGCATAGAGGGGACCCATCTGATCCGTTACCAGCTTTACAATAAAAAATGTCATTTTTTATAAAGCGTATAAAGGTAGACGGATTCTCTAATAGTAAGAGATAAGCATAGCTATCCCGTAGGAGAGACAGTATTAAGACACTCGTCTGGTCATTGTCTCGGCGTTCAAATCTGAAATACAATTAAAATGAAATATATATTCTGCCAAGGAATAGAACTCACTATTTATCACGTTGGGGCTCACAAGACTGCCAAGAAGCTCTCAGTTATAATTCCTTTGCATATCCTTTACATTCTTTTAGAATTTTAAAATACAGAAGAAGACATAGATCTTGCTTGTAGCTTCATAAGATGTCATAGGATGTTATCACATACGTAGTTTGAATACGTTTAACCTCAAAATGCAATAAGAGTTCAAATACACAAACTGAATTCATATTAGCAGGTCGCGTGATCACCATAAATCATTTTTAAATGACAGCCGAATCAACTTGTCCTGCCCTTAAATTGCCTTCGCGGGGATAAATCAGCCAAATATATGAAAGGCGCTTAAATTACAATTTATTTGATATTCATTGCATATTACTCGTTATTACATATTTCAATTAACCAATTACAGCTTTATCATCACTGTAATTTAAGTTATACAGTTTCACAATTGTATTTATTGTTTGGTAGTAGATTCCCGGCAAATCAAATTCGAAAATCTGGCAAATAAAAGCACTACCCTTCTAGTTGTTGATAAAAATACAAAACTTACTATATTAAATATTCTACATTTATATATAAATCTACAAAAATATTAATTATACTAAATTTCATATTAAAATTCATATATCCAGTACTTTTTGAGTTAAAAATGATTAAACAAATTCGACTTTATTGTAGATACTTTTATATATATTAGGTTACAAGAATAAATGAATGATAAATAGTTTTATATTAAATAGAATATATCATATAATTTATTATCGCTACAGTAGGTACTGTATGTATATGCAGACTTTTATGTTTGAATTTCGACGTAAGAATTCAGCGTTCGCTCAATCGAAGTTTTCATTTTGTCAACAGGATGAAGAGCTGGAGGTAAAAAAAGAGCTGCCCATTGTGCCGAAATGTTGCGCCAGCGGACAGAACTTGAGCTTCGCAGTCGAAAACGGCCGAACGAAAGGGGTGTGCACTCGCTCCAGCCTTACTTTCCAGCCAATCTTCCACAAAGCGAACGAAACACACATTTGGAGTTACGATAGTAATGTTTTCGAAACCATTGTCGGCAACCCTTGCACATATGATCGGTGAGATTATTATTAGATATATGAGTTTAAGGTTAAAATAAAGAATCATTATTAACCAAAAAACACATATTTAATTGATCTTATGTATATGACTT
>DWCF01003125.1:0-20839 GCA_018230265.1 Delias oraia | reverse complement strand
CGATATCCGATTGAATTAAATAAACAAATAATTATAAACACTATGACATTTATTCGAAATTATCAGACGACTAGTTGTAATCTATATCAATCCAATTGGATTTATTTATTTAAAGAATATAATAATACACAAATATATGACATAATATTTACACAAATTGATTTGACAGTGGCCGAGCGAGTGTCTTAACACTGACAACCGTGGGAGAGCCTTACTGACACACTATTTTGGCCGGCCGAAGTGAATCCACGACCACACAACCATTGAAATACTTGTACTATGTTTCGCTGAGTGAGTGAGGATATCAGATGGCCGTGAAATAATATCGATCAAGTGGCGTAAAAAGCCGGCAACACAACTAAACGCAGATTGTGGCGCGGCAATGATTCTTAACCAAAGAGGAGGCCCACCTACTAATAAACAAAAAAATACATGTGTTATATTATAATACAACTTAAAAACTCATTAGAAATTTAAGGCAATATTATCGCTTTTGCATTTGACCGTCAATGAACCAAGTTATTACTAATAAAAATGTACTAAAGTTTATTGTGTTTTCAGGGCGTAAGAGATTGAAAACCAGCCGGGTATGTTGACTGCGCTAACTAAACTACGCCCAGATATATGAATCTGGGTGTAGTTTACTTTATATATAAAACATTGAAATTTATATAAAGTAACCTTAATTGTATGTAAAGTAATTAAATTATAGACGTTTCATATATTAACTAATTAAAAGAAAACATGAAACATCAAGTCAGATGATGTTTCAAAACATTTTAAAATTAAATTGAATTCATAATTGACTTCGCATAACATATATAAATAATTTCTATATAAATATAATCACACACTGTATAAATGTGAATAAAAACATATTAAAATAAGTTATATGTTAATTAAATCTGAGAAACACGACGCAAAATAAGTACTTACCTACTTTGAAACTAAAATGATACAATTTTCCTTATTACTCATAAGTAACAAATTAAAAATATATACTTTATAGTAAAGCAACATTTTTTTATAGTATAGCGGACGACGGTAAGCGGAATTTTTTAAGGGTCTCTGATATCCTCACTCACTCTGCGAAACACAGTACAAGTACCGTTTCATGCTGAGTATTTTGTGAGCCAGTGATATCACATCAAACCGGACCAATTAGTGCGTCAGCATATGCATGGCTTTCGCACAAGTGCGACAGTATTTAGACATTCTCCACTGTCAAGCCCATTCGAAACCGAAAAAATTATGTAAATTATAATTGTCCGGATCGGGATTCGAACTCTATATCTCTCGCTTCATGGTACACTTTTAAAACCTACGAGGCTATTTAGTAATAGATGTTAATTGTTATATTTTAGTAAGCTGGTGAAGAAATTTCCTTAAATCGAGTTACTTATAAAGCCTAGAAGGCAGAAAACTGAGAAACGAAAGCGAAAATCATAACGAAATGAAACCAATACCACTTGAGGACTTTCAAAAAAACAGCGTACACTTTACTTAAAGGCCGGCAACGCAGCCGCGGTTCTGCAAGGGCTGGATGTGTCCATGGGCGGAGGACCGCTTGTCCCAGATGAGCCTTCTGCTCGTTTGCCGCCGAAGTATAAAAAACGGAACATATTTTTTTATATTGTTAAACTCGATTTAGAAATTCATCCAATCTAGACGAACGAATTGTTGCAAATTCTACGCTCTCTCGAGTTTGCAATGCAATTAAAACATATATGCACGTATAACTTTCTTTCACGCGTCGCATTTATTATTTTCTTGACTGGTCACAACACAGGAGTCTAATGATATCATGGCTTTTTTGCGGCATCGCAACAAGGAAGGCGTCATGTTCTAAATTATTTATTAAAACCAGTGCAGTTTTGAGGTTTTATGTAATATAATGTAATTATAAATATAATATACGTATTATTTGTGTAATATTAGCGAAATTTTATGCATACACTGTTAGGAAATGTGCACGAAAGTAATTCAATTATATATGATAAATTGTGATGTGGTCAAAATTCTCAATCAAACTCAAGTAAAAATTTTACCACGTTACTTGTGAGGAAGTGAAAATATACTCTAAAGGCTTAGAACCTACATGATCGTATAATATGCTTTCCTATTGCTTTAACTTATTGTACAATTACGCAATATTTGACTGTTTTTTTTTAGATGCTGTAACATAAATATCTTACGTTCGTGACAATATTAATGAAAATGAAAACAAAACTGTATAGTAAATATTTTATTCTATACTCATTTGCAACACAACGTAAAAATTATGCATAATTTATAAAATTAACACAAAGCTAAGGTACTGCTTAAAAGTGCTAAATGTAGTTTTAATTTAAGTAAATTAAATTACAATATTTCTATATAATTTCTGATAATAGTTAAAACTAAAACTAGTGGCTTTACCAACGAATTGAATAACGTGTTGATATGAATAATTAAAATAAGAAATTTATAAAACTAGTCCATTACAAATTAACTTCGTAATTAATTAAAAACTTTGTTAAAATTGGATTTTTTCAAAATTATTCGTCTCATTTTTACAACATAAAATACACGTTAAGGAAAGAGACAGATGTAATTTTTTCAGTAAAAATTTTGCCAAAATACTGTTCGTCAAAGTTCAAACTTCTAGAATCAGGTTTTAAGAAATAGATCGTAGTTTCAACGCCTCGATAAAATTATAAAAAGTAAAACTAATCATAATACATATGGTAATTAACAGATGCAAATATTCTTTAAACTGTAATTGTAAAGGAATTTTCTTTATTTGATCACGTCCTGTTACGTCATTGAACGTGACTAATCATATTATCATTTAAATAAGAAAAAAGCATATAAGCTATAAAGAGGTTATATAAAATTTAGATATAATTGATCAGAAATTCCACCAACCAAGTTGGACATGACACTCAATCGTAATAATTAATATAAATGAAGTCTAATATAATACAAATCTTAAAAACAGAAATACAATCAAGGTAAGAAAACAATTAATATATTTTTTTATTATAATATGAATTATGATAATAAAAAAAAATATTCCCATCAGCATAAACAAGATTAAAATTCAGTACACATATGTTGGCCTAACTACCTACAGGTTACCTTACCTAATAAAGAAAATCAGTGACCTAAATGTAGAAACATCCTATGCTTCATTAGAAATTACCGGAATAGGTATAAATACATAGTATATAAAGAAGGTACATATAAAGACACTTTTTACCAATTTTATATAATAACTGGCAGAATATAATAATCTACTGATTTTTTCATCGTCAAACAATACTTTCTCGCGGTAAATTAATTGTTCATTTCAATGTCTGTCAATTTAGTAAAAATAATTTTTTTATTGAATATTTAAAGTAGAACCAAAATAGTTAAAACTACAAATACAACTTAATGCAAAACATGAAAGAGAAAATAAATTAAAATTTATAGATTTGTTCATCTATAAATACAAAGATTCCGTCTATTTATTTATCTACTACATATATTCTACTATACTCTTATTTCTTTTTAGTCTTCTGTAATCTAACTATTATATTTATTTATCTATCTACATATTCTAATTTTTCTATAATTATAATATTGAAATCGATTTTTAATTACTGGCTATTTTATACAAAAAACTTAGATCTAAGCATTTTTAAAAAGCAAAGATGAGTCATTGCAACGGTCTCCATTTCTCTAGTCTTTTAACTATTGCGATCAAATTTGAAATTTTATTTTAACTTTGTAACTATATAATACAAACACTGTTTATAATCAAATTAATTACTACAGATCGTACCTGGTCTTCATTGGGATGCTCATGTGTACAATGTCTATGTTGATGTTGATCTGTCTCCAATTCATTCACAAATGTATATGAAACAACACAATTCACAAATAAAACAACACAAACAAACACGTATAGTGTCATTTTCGACATGTTTAACATGAATTGTTTACATTTTAAAACTGAACACGTGATATTGTAACGAGTTTCGCGAATAAACTAAGCGATTCAATGAATTTATCGACATGTTCCGTTCGCCGCTAACTTCACCTTGTACGATAGGCAAACTCAGCTGTGATCTGTCAATGTACTACACAGACTAGTTAAAGTACGTAAATTACGTTGCTGACTGTTGTCAACTTTTAACCACTCACTACTCACGAATACTCAATGTGAAATGTTAGTTGTACGTGTTTCGCTGAATAAGTATTACAAAATACTCAGCGTGAAACGGTACTTGTACTGTGTTTCCCGGAGTGAGGATATCTGAGGCCTTTAAAAATTCCGCTTAAGGAACGCATTCAAAGCGGTTGGCGGATGGCGGTTTTCTCTTACCATATATGTCCCACCTTTATGTCCGTAGTCCGCTATATAATAAAAAAATGTAATAAGTGTATTCAGTATACGTAATACGTTACCTTTTTACGTAATATAACGTATAAAATAAATAAAACGTGCGTTGTATATGTCTATCCTTAAGATGTGCAATCGATAGTCTCCTTTGTAGCTACGAGGCCTTGACCGGTTTCGTGATATCTGTATTTGTTAATAACTATTTGAAATAATTAACTTGATTTTGGTATCTGTACTAAAAATAAGTATGTAACAAGTTTTGTGAGGTTTTATATTGTGTCAAATTTATTTTATGCACAAATTTATCGGCAATATATATAATTAAAGTGCTTTAAATCAATGAAATATTACAAATTGTTATGTTCATAATTCTATAGATATCACAAGTTATATTTATACAATTTTACTTAAACAAAAATGAAGTCTCTTAAAGCCTATAATACACAGAGACGTAATACGTCTTATTATTTATTTCTTATCTGCACAGTTTTTATATTACTCCTTTTTTAGATTTGATAGGGTTAAATGTTTTTTTCATTTTGAATCTATTTCTACATATATTTACCAAATTAAACAGTTTTAAACTTTAAAAATCTTTCAAAAAATAATCCGACCGCCATGATAAATCGCTTGTCCTAATTCGTTGATTTGGACGTATTTGGTTTTGATTATATTGTACGTATGGACATAATTGCTTCTGAAATGAATTTTCAGAATCAAATTCATTTTGGACCGATTTTTTATTGTGAAACCATGTACGTATTTGGAATTGTAATAATTCAGATGAAGTAGTTTTTTTCCTCTTTCCCTCGATACTAAAATGTCAAAAATAGCTAGTTGTGGACATATAGGCGTTTGATATTTATCAACTCGTATAGCCCATTAAAAACACGTTGAATTTATCACACATAACGTTGCTAGGCAACGAGCAGGGATACATCAGTGCCTTTGATCACTTATCATTTACTGATTTTTTTTATTATGAATTGCTAAAATGTACTACTAAAATGTTACTATATATTATACTTAATTAAAAAATAATTAGTTTTTTATATTTCCTGCAAATTTTAAATATAGAGATCGTGTCCATTTCCAAATTACATATTCAATTATTTAAAAAAAATAAATACACAAAAATGTAAAAAAAAATATAAATTCAATTTGAGTTCTGAATACTTATACTTAGTGGTGTATAAGGTAAAATAATACAATTTATGTACATAGACCTATCTACATAGACATATATCTACATATATCTACATAGACCATAGAGATTGTTCATTTACAAATATATATTTTCTCGTACTAAATAATAAAAGATCTAAATAATTTTAAATAGTAAGAAATAGAAATAAAACAACATAAAATGTAACTAAAAACTTTTATTAACCACAAACCATAACACATTAAATTATACAAACATACAAAATACTCCCACTGTATGAAAATGCCATTGAATTGCTTATCAAATTATATATTG
This sequence comes from Delias oraia, assembly GCA_018230265.1. Classification (NCBI taxonomy): domain Eukaryota; kingdom Metazoa; phylum Arthropoda; class Insecta; order Lepidoptera; family Pieridae; genus Delias; species Delias oraia. The sequence goes on along the minus strand of DWCF01003125.1, from coordinate 14,990 downwards.
ACCCATACAAATTACTTTTCCATAACAAAATACTGCAAAAAATAAATTGTCTCAGCAAGTTCTAAATTGATATTATATATCAAAACTTGTTACATTTTGAAAATATTAAAATTTTGATTGACTCATTATTACTATTATTAGCTCATTTTCTTCTGCGTTACCAAATCATAAAAATTTAAGTTTTATTAATATCACAAGGTGTCTTACATCCTTTTTTAAAAAACATTGCTTAATATTTAATCAATGTCTCAAATGTTCAGTGTATTTCACACTAAACTGATTTGAATTTAAAATTAAAATATAGCAATGTTTATTAATCAATAACTTTTGAGATTTTTGTAATCTTTTTATTATTATTAACATTTTAAATTTGTGCCTCCGTATGTACGAAGCTACATAATGTCTTATAAAACTCCTTTGATGACTGACACCTGGCACTGACGCAGTGTGGACACCTGGTAAAAAAATAAAAATAAAGGACTTTTTCAAAAAATCCTTTTCACTTGTTACATTAGCATAGCAAGTTCCTTAAAACAAACGTTATGTTTTAATGCCATAGCGGTCAACGGAGCAGGCAGATCGCTCAACACTTTAAGAAACAACTCTTTTTTTTTTTTTAAAACTGTTGAATCAGTTGACGGCAGATGTATATACAAAACAATACAAATTGAAACAAAGTCCATGGGTGAAGGACCTCTTATCCTGGGTTAACCAGGTAGCCAGTAGCCAGGTAACCAGGTAGGTTCTCGTTTGCCTCCATTTTTATAAAAACACCAAAATTTAAAAACATACATCCCTGTATGCGAACCTTTTACAACGAGATAGAGATGGATCTTTGCATCACTTCATGGGATTTTAAATCCATCTTTCTCTCTTATTCTTTGAACATACTCACCGAGACAAGAACTGCCTGGAGACATTGGGCCCAGCAGCCAAATGTTTAGCCACGACATCAGCCATTGCAGCTATGAACGTCGGATGATCATTTGGCGCGGCCGCACGCTCTATTTGTTTAACACCTGCCTGAAACATTAAATAATACATTTTTCTAATAACGGAGGCAAAAGAGCAGGAGGCGAACCTAGGGCAAGCGGTCTTCTGCCCATGAACACTAGCCCTTGCAGAGCCGCGGGTGCGTTGCCAGCCTTAAAATAATACGTACGCTCTTTTCTTGAAGGTCCCCAAGTCGTTGCATATATTTAACGTTTAAACATTCGTAATATTATTATTTATTAGTATAATTATTCGCCCCACCCGTACGCCACCTACCTACTATAACATTTCTTATTATATTTTTGGTTATTATATTTTACACATTAATATCATTATTATTTTGAGAGCCTTGTAGCTTAGTGGTTTAACATGTCTACCATAAAACGAGAGGTATCAGGTTCGAATCCCGGTTCCTATAATTATAATTTATTCAGTCTCTGGCAGGGCTTGACAGTGGCAGGACTTGACAGTGGCCGGGCGAGTGTCTTAATACTATCGCACACGTGGGAGAGTCATGCTGAAGCAAATGCCGACGCACTAATTGGGCCAGCTCTTTTGAAGTGAAACCGGTTGTAGAAATTCAAAAGAGATAGTAAATTCCTTATTAATACTATACTATATATGTACTAAAAACATTAGCTATGATTTATAATTTTTTTACGGGATAGCGGACCGAATAAATTAAATTAAAATTTATAATTCTCAGGACCGTGATTCGAACCCGATACCTCTTGCTTGGTAGACCTCTTAAACCACTTAGCTACGAGGCTCTTGAAGTGATACACACAAGTTATACTCAGTTCACTGGAGTATCTAGTTATTATTGAGAATAATACCGAACGAATATTCATAAAGGGGCTTACCTCTTTAGCCACTTCGTCACAGTACTCAATGTCCAATTCGTGCAATGTCTCAATGTGTTCGTTCACGAACGCTATCGGAACCAGGATCATGTGTTTGACGCCTTTCTTCGCGTACGACTGAAACAAGAATCACGCGTCTATCAAATTATGTCCCTATAACAAAGCCCTTACACGAGGCCTATAAGACTAATACACCAATTTAGATCAGCATCACAACCAAATTAGGATACTTAGCAATAAGAAGTATTTTAATCTGAATATGTTGTCATTAAGAAATATAGATGTATAGATATATATATCTTTTATATCTTAATGTCTAAACCATAGAAATACAATCAATAAAGCATCTGTGTCTGCTCATGTAGAGAGCACACACATATTGTTTTCTTTTAAGAAAGCCTCATAGCCTCGCCCACAACATAACTCGTGTCGATTTTTTTATAGTATAGCGGATAACGGAGCTGGTGGTTCTCCTATATGGTTAGAGATCACCGCCGCCCGTGTACAACCGCAACACAATCCGCGCATTGGTTGTGCTACCCGCTTTTTACGCCACTTAAGCGGCATTTTTAAGGGCCTCCGATATTCTCGTTCACTCAGCGAAACACAATACCTACAAGTACCGATTCACGCTGAGTATTCTGTGAGCGCGTGGTATCACTTCGGACGAGCCGGCCACTTAGTGGGTCCATATATTTTTAGTCCTGACTCTCCCACGAGTGAAATTTTTCTTTCCCAAATTATTTCCTGCATCCTTAATTTTTTTCTTTTATTTAAATGATATTCTGTTAGAAAATTTGTAAATATTATAGTAATAATATTGTTACATTCGTAAAACAAATAATATTATTATAAATACATCTAATTAAATAAATATTATACCATTCCTACCTTAATGGCTTCGTCTGTGTATGGCTGCAACCATGGCAAGGGTCCGACTTTGGACTGCCAAACCAGTCTGTGGGGGTTGGGTACCTGCAGCTTGCCCATAGTAGCTGCAACTGATGCTGCTACTTCGTGTGGGTACGTATCACCACGGGACACTGCCTAGAAAACGTGCAAATTATTGTGTGATTGCCACTTTTTAGGAGATAATCTCTGGGTACAATGAACCTATTTAGAAAATTATTTTACCAATAAAAAGCTACGTTATTTGTAAATAACACAGGCTATATACGAAAAATAGCCGGAAACATACTCAAAGCTTGGATTGAGGCGCGGTTGTCCACGAGCGGCGATAATCTGTTACCATAGAGGAGACCGCGCCTCTGGCCATGGGCGGTATACCGCTTACCTTAGGTAAAACCTCCTGCTAGTTTCCCACGGTTATCATAAAAAAGACCCATCTGATCCATTGCCTGTTATAAATAAAAAAATATCGAACACACAATAAGGATTGCCTGTAAAAACTTACTTTCAGTGGTAGACTATGCGCTGTGAACATAATTAATACTTGATCCCGAATGGTGCCATCAAACAATTTCAACTTTTCCTTTATACGATCAGCGAACACTTCCGCTAATAACGGATGACTTCCCCAACGTTCAATTAAGCTGAATTTTATATTCGGCTGCTTGCTGAAAACAATAAAATATCAATTCTGTAGACCTTAACACACTTTTAACACTTATGTTTAATGTAAATATCTTTTTTTTATGGAAATAGTGGCAAACGAGTAGGAGGCCTACCTAGGATATCCAATTCCCGCCCATGGGCACACCAGAGCTTCCAGGGCCACGCGTTGTCTGTTTTTAGCGATGGGTACGCTGTTTTTATCAGTGTGATTACAAAATGTTACTTATGTAATATGATACAAAACCCGCCAGGCGTTGCTAGCAACATGATACAAGTTAATAAAAGACATCAATCAATCAATTTCTTTTTGGAATCCAAATCTTGGAATTATAGCAGATAACGGAACAGACGAGTCTCATAAATGATAAGAAAAAAACCACCGCCCATGGACAACCGCGTCAAAGTCCGCGCATTGGTTGAATTGCCGGCTTTTTACGCTACTTAAGTATCACTTTTAACGGTCTCCGATATCCTCACTCACTCTGCGAAACACAGTACAAGTACCGTTTCACGTTGAGTAATCTATGAGCCCGTGGTATCACTTCAGACCAGCCGGTCCAATTAGTGCGTCCACATATGCTATAACTTCTCCCACGGGTGTGACAGTGTAAAGACACTCGCCCGCCCACTGTCAAGCCCTTCCTGAGACCGAAAAATTATAAATTTATAATTTTTCGGACCGGGATTCGAACCCGATACTTCTGGCTTTAATTTGAAAATTCTTGCGCGCAAACATTGTTCTCATAAATGTATAGGGATGGTATGGTATGGTATGGTTAACATATTTTCTTAAATAACTCCTTTAAGGCATTGCGCATCTGGTAGATGGCACGAGCGCACGCTTTTGTAAATGATAGTCCCGACATTTGTGTATAGTGTTTGTGACGCCAAGATAAATATCCCAAAGAAACAAGTAAGTGAAATAAATTACCGATTCTTATAAAAGTCAGCGATCGCGTTTAAACTTGAACCAGTAGTGGCGCAGCTGTATTGTGGATATTGGGAGAAGATCACAGCACGTTCCACCCCATCACTGAAACATACAAAAAAACGTATTTTTTTTTAAATAGCTATACGTAATATTTGAACCCTAGTTAGGATACTTTTCAAAAACATTTTAACTTCATGAAAATAGTTATTTAATTAAGTGCATCCATAATTATAATAATATATCCCCTCGGATGTAGTTATATTTAAAATCGTTGGAAAAAAAATGATAAATGGAAATAATTATAATTAAATTTAACATTTCGTTTTCATATAAATTATTATAGAACTTTAATCATTTATATGTTGAGAATTTTTTTTATAGTATAGCAGACAGCGGGTGAGTAAGTGAGCGTATCAGAGACCTTTAAAAATGACGCTTCAGTGGTGTAAAAAGCCGGTAACACAACCAGTGCGCGGACTGTAGCGCGGTTGTCCATGGACAGCGGTGTTCTCTTTCTATATAGGACACGCACCTGCTCCGTTGTCCGCTATGCTATAAAAAAAATAATACTCACGACTCCATTTTTTGTAGCGCATCCTCAGTGAATGGTGGTACATATCTAAACGCTATGTAATGTTTATGAGGTGCTGAAGCTGGTAACATTTGATCAAGTGTTTCGATCAAGAGCTTGCCTGGAATTAGAAAAAGTTTTCTTTGAGTATCGGAGGCCTTTTAAAATGGCGCTTGTGGCGAAAAAAGCCGGAAACACAACCATTGCTGGGATTGTGGCGCGGTTGTGTGCAATTTGCTCTGCGTGTAATGTAGCCTGCTCATTGCCCCTTTTGCTTGCGAATTCGGCAGGTTATACCGGTGACTTTAGTTCGTCGATGGGTCACCTTATTTATGATTCGATCACGTAGAGAAACTTCGAGCATAGCCCTCTCCATAGCTCATTGAGCGACCCTGAGCTTTGAGAAGAGGCCGACGGTGAGAGACCACGTTCGGTGCCGTCCTCACTGGTAACACTGATAGACTACCTTCGTCTTGAGGCACTGAGGTACGTCGGACGAAAACACAACGCGTACTCACAAAATACTCAGCGTGAAACAGTATTTGTAATGTTTTTGGCTTCGTGAATGCGGGTACCAGAGGTTCTTGAAATTGTACTGCTCAAGCAGCGTAAAAAGCCGGCAAAACAACGTACGCGCGGATTGTGGTTCGGTTATCCACGGGCGGCGGCTCCTTTGCCTGATTATACCATTAAAAGTTTACTAATTGATATTAAGACTTTATTTATATATGTACTCTATATATATGCCAGTAAGGCTTTTTTTATATATTTATTATGGCTTTATTAGAGAAAAAGCGGATATAAAAAAGCGAAATTACCTGCATTAGTAGACTTTTGGTCACAAAGACACTGATGCACTTGTTTTTTTAAACATTAAGACTTAAAATATTTAAAATCCTAGAATTGTTACTCAACAAAAGTTCAAATATTTTTTTATTCTGTTATGTAGTAATATTTATATAATTATTTAGAAGTACTGTTAAATGTTTCAGTAAAATTTAGAAATTAGATTAAAATCATATAAAACTTAGAAATGAGATAAAAATATCATATTTTTATTTACATACCTTGTAAATCTGTCCATCTATAAATTGGTGAGCCTCCACCAATTTCCTGATATTTTTTCTTCACCTCTTCTGTCCTTCGACTAGCTATCCAGGGGCCTAACCGACTTTGAACTGGCAGTTGTATCATATCACGATCTGTCATTATTCTATGTAGATAGTCACCTACCTGTAAGAAAATATATTACTTCTAATATAATTGTTTTAAAGTCATATAATAATAAAAGTTACTGTAGAAAGGTGGCTTCTTTGCACTTATAAATCTTTAAATTGTTTTTTCTCTCATACCACCTATATATCATAGATATCATTCAAATAAATATATATACACTACAAAATTTTACTGCTATTCTGTAACTGTAAAATGGGATTATATCCCTAAGATTACAATATAAGGTCAGTTATTTATTACAAACTTACCTATATTACAAAAAAAAACAACAATAAAAGTTATGACGATATATAAAATACAAAGGTAAGTTTAAAAAGGAATACCACTCGGCTGTATGCTACATAACTGGAGGTACAGCAGCTATCATACCCATACAAACACATAAAAGTTTGGATGATCAACAGAAAACATAATAATTAATATAAATGCATAAGGCATTGTTGAACAGATAAATTTAAATAATTTCTACTTTTGTTTCTAAAGTCTATTACTAATGAGTCCTTTGTAATTAAGTAGTTGTTTTTATTACAATTATATTATGTACTATTCTAATTGGTTTTGTAAATATTTTTTATTGTACTAACTTCTTCTGTTGTTTGTGGTCCTCCCATATTTAACATAACAATTGCTGTTTTGGGTTTCTTTGACTGACTCATGCATCTCATATTGGGCTGGAGTATAGGTAAAATTTTGCCAGTTTGACGAACTATAACAGAAAAATATCATGTTGTATCTGTATCTATTTCGAAATACATTTATAAATACTACTAAAGGATTAAGTTTCCAAACTTTTAAGCTTATAATACAATTTATTTATGAGTTTTAAATATATAGATTTGAGGTAATTGAATGGCAAAGAAATCTTAAACTTTGAAATTAATAACTTCATCATCATCTTCATCTTCATCATGATGATGATGATGAAGTTATTAATTTCAAAGTTTAAGATTTCTTTGCCATTCAATACATAAATTGAAATATCAATATTTTTAATTCTATAATTAATCGTAATTACTTGAAAAATAAACTGTATCAACTATGTTTTATAGGTGATATCAAATAAAACAGTTTATTTTTATTAACATTTTTCAAATAAAAATAATATGGCGTAATTAAAATAAACATTAATAATTATTTTTCAACTTGCATGACTAGTAATTTTATTAACCTCAGAAGATTAATATGCAACTTAATCCAGTCAATAAGGTTACTATGATTATTTCTAATTTAAAAGTACTCACACATTGAGGTCAACATTTTCAATTCACACAGAATATAATCTTATAAAAGATCTTTGAGTTTAAATTGACTATATTCTAGATTATATTATTATCGCTTTTATTGTAATAACCGGTTACAATCTCGACTAGATGTGCATTTTAATAATTTTTACGAAATGAATTTAAATAGTCTTCACTCTTGAACTTATATTTATGTAACTATATTACGTTTTTGTTAAATTATTTGTTTAAATAATTTATTCGTCATTCGGCAATTTATATTTAATTTATAAATTATTTTCCACTTTTCGAGTGTAGTGAATATTATTATGATAGTTAACACTGACAGTAGCAATAGCTTCTAATTGCGGCGTCAGCGTAGTTTGGGCTCTGCAAAGAGAGCATCGTCGTATCACAAGAGTAGGATTTAAAAATATGAGTTCGAGTTTCTTAAGTCCTATAAAAGAATAATGATAGTAAAAACTATTATTTCAAACATCTTAACCCTTTTTACAAAATCTATAAAAATAAAATCGTGTAGAACTCGGGTAGTGAACGCGGTAAAGCTATTGCATAAATGCATAGCATTTTTTAATCAACTTATGGTAATATATTTGTTTATTTATTTATTTATAATTTATGCAGTATTTTTTCCCTCTGATTTAAATTTAAGTTACACTTTTTGAGCGTGGTGACCGATAAGAAAGCATTTTTTTCTTTTATTAAATATTTTAATATCGTTTAAATTATTTGTATTAACTTACAACACTTTTTAAGAATTTTTATTATCTAAACGATGGGTTTATTCGTCCGATTTTGGTGCAGCTCGTCTCGATCCGTGCAAATTTTTAGAGTCGTACCATATCATCATCATTTCAGCCGCAATACGTCCACTGCTGTAAATAGGCTTCCCCCTGGACTTCCATGACTACCTGTCAGAGGCAATCTGCATAAAGCGTCTTCCGTTGATCTTTATAAGGTCGTCTGTCCACTTTGTGGGTGGTCGTCCCACGCTGCGTTTGCCGGTGCATGGTCTCGACTCTAACATTTTTCGACCTCATCGGCCATCCGCTCTACGTGCATATACCATATTCATCGCACCATATACATACTCGTTAAATATATGCTTGGCCGAGCTACGTGGTATGCGGAATTTCTTGATTCGGTTGCTGCGCTCAAATCTATGAACTATTTTAAAATTAATAGGTTTTAAAAAGTATATAGAATATCTCAGACTATTCTTTATCTATGATTATAGAAATGTGAAATGTAAATTGTCTTTGCACTATGAATTTGGAATTTGTAAGTTGTCATTATAGTTGTAGGTAACATAGGCTGGTGTTTTCGTGGTGTATTCCATTGTTGTTATTTCTACTTTACATTTTAATATCACTCTAATTGAAATGTCTTGCCGAAATGCTACACATGCTGGGAGCTGGTACACAGAAAACGGTATGAACAACTAAAATCTATAGAATTTTCATTGTTGAAAGTTAAAATAAAAATTTAGTATAGCACAAATGACAAAATGCTTAGTCAACAAAGTAATAAAAATAGAATAAGTTATAAATTTTTATGATAAAAGACAATAGTATTGAGCTACCTTACTGATTATTGGGGTATTGTATTATAGATTCGGTTTTTTAACATTAATAATCATTAAATTTGTGATGGAAAGGCGACAGAAAGTTCATTGTTCAACTTCAATGAAATTGAAATTTTGAATAGATTTGACATATACGTTTAAAATCCCATAACTTTATTCTTATAATATAAAAATGCGTTAAGATTATATTAAGACAATGGAAATTATTTTCACCTATTATTTAAAAATTATTAAATTCTAAGATGTGAATATAATATATGTATTATAATAGTTTAATTTACTAATAATAATAATAGTTTCGTCTTCATTTATTTTTTAAAATATTGTTTTTGAACGAATCATCTTCCCCTGTTGCGCCGTAGTCATGACAGCATTTCAAACAAGTCAACTGTCAATCGTTTAACGTATTTGATCGTGTTTTGTGGTTTGCAAAATTTTGTAACAATTTTTTATTAATTGCGTAACGTAACGTAAACGTAGACGTTGTGGAAGCTATTTTAAAATGGATAAAACTGCAATGGGACCTCCAAAAAATATAAGAAGACAATCAATATTTCCGAGTACATCTAAAAAAATGCCGCCTAGGAATCCAAAAATACGACAGAATATCACTGTGATGGAACAGAGTGTTGTTGATTATGAAGGCGCTGATAATGAAGGCGATGATTTGGAATTAGAATGTCTATCTCAGCAATGTCTACGCAACGTTCTGGCGGATTGTTTGGTCGATACGAAGATTAAACGTGAAGAAACAGAGATTGATGTACAGATAACTCGATTGGCAGAGCGATTCAGCAAGACTGTTGACCAATTAGAAAAAACAAATAGACGTCTGAAAGATATATCTTTTATAGCGGAGCAAAAGAGGTAATAAATGTTAAAATATATTCTTTAAAAAAGTATTATTTTATGGATTTAATTATTAAATAAGCTATTTTCTGTGTAAATCATGTGTTTTGTGTGTTTGTTATTTCAACATAGAACAGACTTCTTGCTGTCATTTAATAAATAATATTATTAAAATAATTGTAGTGAAGTATTTCTTTCAGACTTTTGGATTTAAAAAGACAAGATTGTTGGAAGTTCAGGGAAATTGTTGAAGCATCGGGGGCTACAGATGTATTAAACAAATTGGCCACATCGGAACAGTCATATCTTGATAAATTAGAAACCAAAAATGTTGATTTTGGTTATAACAGAGAGTCTGGTCATAAACAACTACTGGATGCTGTTAATGATGCTATAGATGGTCTGGAACAGATTAAAAAGCATTCAGGTCTAGACATAGAAAAATTGAAGCAGTTTGAAGTTACACAGACTATGCTAAATGAGGTGGAAAAAGAAAAGTTTGATATGGAAAGCCTACGAAAGGAATTTGAGAAAAAGTTTCCAAAATTCTGTGACAAATTACTTCAGGATATTTCAGAGAAAGTAGATACTATGTTGAAAACAGATTAATATTATTTTATTTAATGTTTGTATTTGTGATATTATAAAAAAGGAAAATTAAATTGTGTTACTTTGATAATATTAATTGTAGTTTAATTAATAGTATAATGACTCACATCAAGTCCTTACATATGTTATTGGTAGTAGGTAGCAAACTCAATTCTACTTTATTTTGAAATAATGAGTTACATAAGTAATGTCTTTTGTACAAAGAATTCTACGGATTAACTTAATTGTCTAATAACAAATATTAATTAAATTTTTAATAGTGAGAACTGTCTTGTAAATGAGTAATTTTAAAAATTAGCAATTATTTGACATTACAATTGCCATATATATGTATTTCACAAATTACATTTGTAAACCTAATTTAAATACTAATTCACAAGATACTCTATTCTAATGCAATTTTTCAATAGTTATGATTTTAAAAAGATGGAAAGTTTTTGAGGTAATGGAATACACCCATTGTCTTCTTTTCTATAATTTTTGTGATCTAACTTGTAAGATGCCCTGTATGTATACAATTCACTTCGCATTAATTAAATTCTACATTAATTAAATTCGCTTCGCTGCTTTTTTCATCACAATCTACTTAAATAAGATAATTAGTTAAGTATTTTACTTCATTATATGGCCACGGACAAACAAGCGTAGCGTAAGACGTCCATCCATAAGGTGGACAGACGACTTTATAAAGGTCGCCGGAAGACTGGATGCAGGTCGCCTCCTATAGGTATGCATGGAGGTCCGAAGGGGAAGCCTATGTCCTGCAGTGGACGTCCTACGGCTGAAATGATGATGTGGTGGGCCACATAAACATGGGTGTTCACCAAAGTTTAAGACCCTAGTCTAAAATAAATTATTTTAATTTCAGGTTCTGATTTGTCACGACAATTAGATCTATGGTTATGGAAGGCTGATCTTACTCATGGACCGGCGCGTGCGATTATCGCTCCGTAAGTTTTAATTTATAATTTATTCGGTCTTATTTTTAAGATAAAGTGATACGATTTTACAATAGGATCCCATACAATGTTCAAAATCTTTCTGTAAATAAATTTCAAAAAACTGTTAAGCGACGTTTGTACGATAAAGCATACTATAGTGTAAATGATGTCACGCCTTGCGAATAAAGTGTTCATGCCGGGCATTCTCAGAGAGAACTTTTTGTTATATTTTTTTATAATTTCGGATTCAAAAAAATTACACTCACAGAGTTTATTTTGCCGGTTCTTCTCAGTGTGCTTAGCTTGGAACCGGTGGTAGACTGATTTTGATGTTCAACGAGCTGCATTTTGTATTTATCTTGAATAAAAATATTTCATTTCAATTGGAAAAGCTTGGCAGTGACCGGGCGAGTGTGTTTACACTGTTGCATCCGTGGGAGAGCCATGCTGACGCACTAATTGGGCCGGATGGTTACCTCATACCACACGTTCACAGAGTACTCATCATAAAACGGTACTTGTACTATGTTTCGCTGACTGAGTGAGGATATCTGAAGCACTTTTGTGAGGATATCTGAAGCAATTATACCGTTAAAGCGGCGTAAAAAGCTACCAACACAACCAAAGCGCGGACTGTGCTTGTCCATGGGCGGCGATGCCTACTAACTTTTATAGCTTAGACATTGTATTTAATTTAAAAAAAAACGTATTTTTGTTCCAGTCATGCTGGTTACTCATATTGCGGGGCCTGCGCAGCTTTCGCGTATAGACAAGTTAGTCCTCTAGTTGTGTAAGTATCTGTGAAGGATGCAGATGAAATGCCATTCAAACCGATGCAGAAAAATGTCTGAAAAGTGGTAATTTTTTTGTTTTTTTTCTTCAGAAAACGTATTTTTATTCTTGGCCCATCGCATCATGTGAGACTTGATGGTTGTGCGATTTCTTGCCTAGACAAATATGCCACACCTTTATATGACCTCACCATAGACAAACAGAGTAAGTATATACATATAGTAAACACGTTTTTACTAGAAAATTACAAAAAGTGGTATATAAGCCTATCGCGAAGCGGGAGGTAACGAGTTCGAATCCCGGTCCGAATAATTTTTTTATATAATGTCTTCGGGCTTTAGAAGGTTTTGACAGTGACCGGGCGAGTGTTGATACCCTGTCGCACGTATGGGAGAACCATACTGAAGCATATGCTGACGCACTAATAGGGCTCACAGAATGCTCGGCGCGAAACGGTACTTTTCGCTGAATGAGTGTGGATATCGGAGACCCTTCAAAACAACCAAAGCGCGGATTATGGCGCGGTGTCTATATGGCGTGGTTTTCTCTTTTCATATTATAAGATCTGCTTCGTTGTCCGCTATACCAAAAAATACGACTCTTTCAGTATACGCTGAGCTAGAAGCAACTCGGCAGTTTCAAAGAATGGACATAACCACAGACGAAGATGAGCATTCAATTGAAATGCATTTACCCTACATCGCTAAAGTTATGGAGGAGTGAGTATGGACGTATTTTTTTCTACAAATCAATTAAACATTGTATTCTATTAAGGCGCCGATCATTAATCACTTCAGGTTTTAAAAAGGGGGAGGTTTGATTAAAAGGAGGGGTGTCTAGTAAGATATTACGTGTATATATTTTTTTGTCAAACACAGAATTTTGATTAATGCTTACAGACTTGTATGTAAATCAAAAACCTGCAAACTTTTTGTCTAATCTCTATTTATAAAAAAATTATGATTCTTAATATCTGAATATAACATTATACTTAAAGTGAAATAGTAGTTGTACTTGAAACGGTGCTTCTGCTGTATATTTCTGAGTGAGTGAGGTTATCGTAGGTCCTTAAAAATGCCACTTAAGCCACGTAAAAAGCCGGCAACCCAAACAATGCGCGTACTGTGGTGGGGTTGTCCATGGCGGCGGTGTTCTTTACCATATACACCCGCCTGCTCCGAATAAAAACTGAAGATTCTTTATATATACTAAAATTACAAGTCATGGATCTAACTGCATATTACCAAAGAGAAAAGGGGTTACAAAATGCTAAATAAAAGATCATCTGATTAACGGAAGACACCAAAAATATATTTGTTTCATTGATTTTGTATCTCTTGAGTATGTATTATGTATAAGTTATGTGTTTACAGGTATAAAACAGCTTTCACTATAATACCGATCTTAGTTGGATCGCTTTCTCCTGAAAGTGAGGCAAAGTGAGTCTTTAAATTCTTTGTTTATTTATTTATTTTTTGGGAAAAGAGTAGTCAAACGACGAGGTTCACCTAGTTTAAGCGTTGTTTCGCTCATGGACACCCCCAGCCTCTGCTAAGCCGGGAATACAATGTCAGCCTTTTAGAGATGCCGCCCGCGACGACCCAAGCCGAGGTTCGTGCCTCGCAGGAAACGACTTTGCCCACTGGTTGCGGCAAAACGTTCTCGGCTAGTCTATGGCTCGCCCCAAATTCGCTATACTGGCCATGCGCTAACAGCGAGTTAGGCATTTCTAAAAAAAATACAAACTGTTCTCGTTCTATCCGTAGCAACATATTTGGAGATTTTATTTATATAAATTTATTTTTATATTGTAGATACGGAGAAATCTTAGCCCCGTATCTCGCCGACCCCCAGAACTTGTTGGTTATCTCTTCAGACTTTTGTCATTGGGGGTCGCGGTTTCGTTACTTGTGGCGTGACACGTCCCGAGGAAATGTGCATCAGAGCATCGAATGGTTGGATAAACAGGTATTTTTTATGTGGACGAGCAGGAGGCTCACATAGGATAAACGGTCCTCCGCCCATGGCCGCTCTATAGCCCTTGCAGAGCCGCGGGTGCGTCACCAACCTCTAAGGCAGTGTTGCCCAAGTATCCGCGAGAATTAGGTATATGTGGGGGTCCGCATCTCTGGACCATACATAACTGAATTAAATACATAATCTAATTTTTTTGCTGTTTATTTCATTAAGGGTCCGTGAAAGATGTCCTTGAAATTCTAGAGGTCCGTAGATCTACAATTTATTCTTGTTTAATTGTTACGTGGCTAAGATCATTTCATAATATAATGTCTTAGTTTCTTAATATGCATAAATGTACCTAATATATAATTAAAATGTGTAGGGTATGGATATAATTGAAAAGAGGGATCCGGCGGCTTTTACGGCATATCTCAATAGATATGGCAACACAATATGCGGCAGACATCCGATTGGTGTGTTATTACAGGTGAGTTTCCATTTTCTGGTTTTTCTTTTGTTTTTTAAAGAAAAAGCTCTATTAAAAGTATTTTCGTATTTTGAATATATTTTATAGTATCATTATAAATATATTATTAGTAGTCAAATCTCTTTGGCTGTACTGAATGTTACTGGGTGGTTTTAATACCATTAAATGTTGACATTCTGAAGGTGCAAAAAAAGAAAATAAAACTAGTTCTCGCCGTTTCTCAATTGTATGGCTTAGGTCGGCTTATGGATCTAATGCAGTTTCAATAAGAGTAGCACGAATGTGGTTCAAGCGTTTCAAGCCTGGAAATTGTAGTGTGAAAGATGAGGTTCGCTCTGGTCGCCCTACCACGGATAAA
>DWCF01003124.1:0-20843 GCA_018230265.1 Delias oraia | reverse complement strand
CTCGGAGACCTCAACAAGGTATCCCAACAGGTGGGTCTTAAGATGAACATGGACAAGACCAAAATCATGGTTAATGCGCATGTCGCACCTACACCGGTTATAGTTGGGAATGCCTTACTCGAAGTTGTTGACGAATATGTCTACCTGGGGCAAACTGTCCAGATAGGTAGGTCCGGCTTCGAAAAGGAGGTCAATCGACGGATCCAACTCGGATGGGCAGCGTACATCTTCTCCTCTAAAATACCTCAGTGCTTGAAAATGTAAGTCCTTAAGCAGTGCGTGTTGCCAGTGTTGACTTACGGATCTGAAACGTGGTCTAGTGGAGCTATAAGAGGAACAACGTGGCTTTTATTTTTTGTAATAAGTTTTTAAATTGATTGAATTTTGTAAGTTTTTATTAAATATAAGTAAAAGTAATTTAAGTTATCAACATAAGTAAATTAAAAGATGAAAATTTAATTGTGGATTCTCTGTTTTAGGTTAGTACATTTTTAAATACATTCTTATTTGTAAAATTTGATATAAAATATTTTTGAATTTAATTAATAAACCTCTGTTTTAGACGAATCACATTGTGTTCCGTTTTAAAAATAACCCATCATTTTACAAACATGTAAAAATGAATGTGATTGTGCTGCCTCAGGCAAGCTCGGGTGCTGAGGTTTCTTGAATAAACTCTCACATACGTATGGAACTCGTGTAGGGCAACTTCTCTGATATTTCTGACGTGGGTATCCTAATGATAAGCCTGAGATAACTTTGCTCAAACAAGCAACCGGACTGTGCTCAAACAGAGGAGTGCCCGCGACTTACGGCATAGCAACATTATCAACTTCGGTGAGGGCGAGGGCGATGGACGCGTAATTCAGTTATTCTTGTTTTACTAATTATATTTGTTCATATAGAACGCTACGCTAGCATCGCGAATAGCCGTCGCTCCCTCCGCCTACCGTTTACCGGCTCGGCTGAGCTCTGTTGGAACACTACCACCCAGTAGGGCGGCGGGTTGTTTGGCTCATTCGCGTGTATCGAGCGATGTCGGAATATTTGTGATAGTAAAAATGGATTCCCAGCGTGGAAATTGTGAGTCACCAACTTTCCAAGACGAGTTTAAATAAGTTTCGGAAAGTCTCTCGCCACGCGCCTTCCTCGTGCAGATGAAGATTGAACAGCTTCTTTGCCATTGCACTCTAGAAAATATAACGCGATGTCAAATATAATGCCACATTTACACGCTTGCAAGTTTCAGTTGCATCGCACACCCATCAATCTTGATATAAAAGTTGTAAAGCCGTTAACACGCTTGCATTTGCGTGAATGTGTTCGGGAGATGTCTTTGAACAGTGTACAAACACACCATTAACACGTGGTGGTTCGGCTTGGTGGCTCGGCAAGCATGTAAATGTTTCCCGAGAAGTGGCGGCAGGTGCTTAGGCGGCCTCACCCGGCGAGGCGCTAACTACAAAGTAGTGAGTTCTATTTCCGTCGCAGCGGCGACCACCTGCCTCAATCACCGTCTTGCGGAAGCTGATCTTACGTAACTTCTATTTTCGCCTTCGCTGCACTCGCCGACGAGAGCGGCAAAAACTTCGTAGATCGAAAGCCCAAGTCAACTCGTCGAAGCACAAGCTAATCGTGAACATCCTGAAAGCAGGAGTCTCGACCACGCCTACATCCGGGATGAATAGTCCAGAAACTCGAGTGGCTTTAATGTTGAAAATAAATACAAGCAACGTCCGAATCCCATGCGAAAGAATTGATTTACAATTCTCATTCTTGAAGGACGCCCAGTCTGTTAACTTTTTCTTAATATATGATGAACCTCCTTGCTGCACCTCACTTGCTCATACCGCCGTAGCACCGACACCAGGAAGTTACAGGAACGGTCGCAAAGACGCGTCGCGTGTCGCATTCAATCGTTGTCCTCGCTCCTCTCTTGGAGCGAGCCGCTCAGCTTAAGGTGCGAGGTATTCTTGCAAAGCTTCGGTCGGATGCGCTCTTCGTTTCGACACTTCTTTAAGGGGATTATCGTCCACTTCCCTGCCCTCAAGGGATGTATAACTGGCGTCGTTTCCATTCGTTCCTCTGAAGAGGCCAGCGCGACACGCGCGAGGCGACTGAATTAACGGTTCAGTCGCATTTCAAGCTTTACATACAGACCGTTGGATCAGAAGCGGCCCTGAACTCTTGAAATAATCTATCAGTAAAGCAAGGTATAGAGCCAAGCCATTTGTTCTAGCTTCCGTACGGGAGGCCGAGCGTGGCGTGCTATTTCTTCCAATAAAATACACCTCTATTCATATGGATAGAGGTGTATTTTATTCTCTCTCAGCTCGTCTAGGATGTTGCTCTAGTGGCGTGTGTGTACAACTGTCCAACTGGCTGGAGAGCAATTATTTATTTAGTGCAATCCAGGCCATATCTTACGTAGTTGTATTTTTATGGCGCGTGTGTATCGGAAGTCGAAATTCTTCTTGAATTCACAAAAATATTTTTCTTAGCATACAATATACAAGTGAATGCGGATTCTGATGAATCCTAGACGGCTGAATGCTTCCGTGAGAATTTCGTCAACATTGAGACGAATTGACGCATGGGCGGCTCGTTGCGGAGGTAGCTTCGTTCGCGAATAGAGAGTCTTTTCAAAGCGAAAGTCTCCGACTCGACTCCGAATTAATGTCCGGAAAGGCGCAAAAAGGGGGAAATACGCGCACTGCGTGATACAATCGGCCGAGAACGTGTAAGAGGCCGCGGTGCCGGCGATGTTTACCCATGAAATGGCTTCTGCTCGGGGGCGTGCGCAGCGCCGTGCGTCGCGGCCTTGGAGCTTAGATCTCGTTTCCCTCGAATAACGACTGTTTACTCTACTATTAGAGCCGAAGCTACGATCGCTTTTATGTTTTTCATTAGCACCGCTCTCATTTCCCGAAAAGATTCTTGCTAATAGTAGAATAACCTTGAAATGCACTGGAAAGTGAAAACTATTTTGTGTTTACAATAAATGAGTCTGATATCAACAATCTGCCGCCTGTTTTTGTTCCTGTGGGAACACTCGCGTGGCACGATCAAACGGTCTAAAGAAAGACGCGAAAGTTCGCAGGTACGTGCTCGATGAGCTTTTCTCGTCTCAGCCAAGTCTACGTTCCGATAAGGGTACTCGTAGCAAGTAGAAATATTGAAGGCAATTATGCGAGTTTGTTAAAGATGTTTCTTTTTAATTTGCCACCGCTGAAACAACACCATCGCACATGAACGATTGCGCCGCCATTCCCGTTTTAGTTACGTTGTCGGCTTGTCATACCACTTGAGCAGAAGCTTTCAGCATCCCACCCCCGACTGAGCCGCAATGGAGCTAAATCCGCGAAGAAATGCGCTCCACGTCAACGCCAGCTAATGCATTCAGAATATGTGCATAGCAAACAGACAGGGTCACAGCGGTCGTGTCAGCGAGCGAATTGATACTGACACTGCGCTGACTAGGGTTGTCGCCCCCTGCTTTGGCAAGCTCTTCGTTCCCGTACTTGGCAAGGAGTCAGTGTAGCACAACTCAGCTGCTTTTGCTCCCTCGGAGGTGTATCGCTGCAGGTTTGGCGTGGGCGGTTGCGATAGCCTTTCAGTTGCTCATAAGTTGCTGCGAGGAACGAGCGAATGCCCTTTCTTAAGTGCGTTGCTTCAGTATTCTGCCAATCTTTCGCTGAAGAGCGTTCGTTGCGAAAACGAGACAGAGGATATAAGAAAAAAACTTTGCTTTAGCGGTTTCAGCTTTTGCCTAGCACTAGTTTTAGAGACGATTTGTAACAAAGCCAACTGGAGCTTCCCTAGCCACGTCAGCTCCGGCGATTTTTATTACCTTTCTAGTAATGTTTCGATGTCCATTTCCTATGAGCGACAATTTACGGAAATTCACAAGAAGTTGTATGTAGCTGCGAACCCTAGAGCACGCGCCACGCGCGCCCGCCGCTCGGGCTCCGACACCATACTAATTAACCCCAGTCTTTCTTCTTTCGAAACCTTTTGAGCACAAAGAACAGCGTATTTCGCTTAGCAATAGGAGCACACGGCCCTCCGCAGCAGCTGGACAGTTTGACGATTCGTTTGAACCCGAGTAGTCGAAGCCACCATTTCATAATCATTTAATAAAAATAGCAACGGAGTGATTACGCAAACAGACAGCAGTTTCAGTATACAGCGCAGTGCCGTGGGCGAGCGGTTACAATTGTTATGCTAATCCGTTCTCTGGAGGCAATAATGGGAGATACGAGTCCGTGATGCGCCTTTGCACGCCTGACCTCGCGTTCTACATAACAAACAACTTGCCTTGTCATCGTGCTTTTCTCTCTTTTAATTATAGGTTCAGCGGTCAACGGTGGCAGCCACGAGGATAGGAGATTACCGCTCACAGAATACTTAGCGTCAAACGGTACATACTTGTATTGTGTTTCGCAGAGTGAGCGAGGTTATCGTTTCCCTTAAAGTGCCGCTTAAGCGACGTAAAGATTCGGGAACACAACTAATGAGTGACTGTTTTTGTTATAGTATAGTGGACAACGGAGCAGGTGGGTTCCTATATGGTTGTTGATGTTGTCCATGAGCGGCGGTGTTCTCTTCCTATATAGGAGACCCACCTGCTCTGCTTTCCGCTATAGAATATATAAAATAACTAAATCACCGCCCTCGGACGACCGCGTCGCAATCCAAGCATTGGTTGTAGCTGCTTATACTAGTATTTTAGAAGCTCAGTGAAAGCTTCGAAGCTGCCAGTAGGCAGCGCCTCGCCCCGGATTACCTCGCTCCTTGTTTGCTGTGGGCATCAAGAGGCCTTTTACAGCCGCATCAGTGTACCTTCCTTCCTATTAATAACGCCGCCTAATAGAAAGTCTTTTTCATTGTTGCTGTATAAAGACAATTCTTTTGCGAGGCTTACTACAGCGGCCATCGATGCATTCACATTCGAACCGGTCGCTGCTCCATTAATCCTTTGGAAAATAATCCACTTCAAAAAGTACATATTTTTAAACTAAAACCTTTGCGTTTCACCTCATATTAGCAAAGAAAGCAGGCGATATTGGATGAACGACTGCTTGGACTTTCGTGCAGTTCTGCCAAGCCCACAGGCTCCGACACGACTGAGCATACGGCCATTCTTTGCTTTCTGTCGGTTGAGTGTAGGGAGCGCCTTCGTGTCGCTTCGCTTCTAACTTCGCTGTATATTACTCGATTCCTCTCAGGGAAGCTGTATAATCGTATATTGCTCAATTAATGATAGCGATAGCGTCTGCCGTCGAGAGCTGATCGCTCGTGCCGTCAGCCGCTTACAGCGCCAATCGGGAGACGACTTTAAGCATTTGCTCTGTGAGAGGTTGTTTATCATAACCTGGGCTCAAAGAGAACAAATAAACAGGGGGCGAATAAAAGTTGGCGATGGTACCCTTTCGCGCACTCGACAATCCCACGAGTGTTTAAATTAAATTAAATATTTTTATTCAACATAAATACAAAAACGCAGCTCGTTGAACGTCTTAATGAGTCTAGCGCACAGACACACTCAGGCACAGAGAAGAACCGGCGAAATAAGCTCAGTGACTTTTTGACTTCCGTGTGATACTTAAATTATAACAAAAATTAACTCTGAGAATGAGAAATGAAAATGAAATATTTTAAAGTACCTACAACAGTCTACCTACACTGCTATAGGCAGGCACTGAGTATTATTTCGATACTTATGGCCGTTTTCGTTGTTTTCACAATCAGGATTTACATAATCTTTCGCGAACAACAATTGTCAGCGAATGAGTCGGAATTGGAGGTGTCGGAATTTGACGCCGCCGACAATGTCTATTCGGCAGAGCAGGAAGATTTGGAGGATAAGGCAACTGCGAGATTCACTGCGCATTGTGACCACTAAAAGAATAGATGGCTTGTGTGAATTGCGTGAAGTAGGGCGGGTAACGAGGTGGCAACAGGTTTACGAGCGGAGAGAAACGGCGCCACGCCTCGCCGTCTAGAAGCTGCAGCAGTCAGCGTAAACACGCCGCGCGCTAAAAATACACGCACTTTTGCACGACGCTCCTAACATTTGAGGCGCTCTCCCGCGCACTTCTTGCCCGAGCCGAAGCCGGCGGCCGTGTGGCGGGGCCCACGTGTTACATTTCTGCGCTACGGAACGGCAGTCTTTTGAACCAATATTTCAATACACACATTTCAAGGCCCGAGCGTAGTTGCGTGATTTAAATACTTCAAAGAGAGCACAGCGCTCAATAAAAATGAGCACGGAGGGCAACAAAGGCTGCCTGACTTGCAAACGCTGCTCTACCAAGGCCGCAGCTCACAGCGAGGCGCCGAGCCTCTCTTCCTAACATAGACTCGACGTTTTGTGATCCTGAGTACATAACAGGAATGCGACGCTAGCCGAGATGCTTGCTACATTATTAATGAGAGACTTCCTCACGAGAAACCCAACCCCACCCTGGGATAACCGGTCGCCTTCCCGGTGGGAGAGCAAGACTCCTGATAACCCGACGATGTCCCAGTATGTCTTGCTCACTGCCTCCTCCAGATCAGACATCTCGTCGGGCCTCAAGTTTCGTGCGTTGGGAGGACTGGAAATGAGCTAATTGAATTTGAGAACATGCCTTAGCAACTGTCAACGTAGCTGAGCTTGTTGGCTCGTCTGCTCGAGGGCGTGCCCGTGCGTCGTCTGCCAACGGGCATCTGCCAATGGGCCTGCATGGCGGCTTATCTACATATTTGACCGTGTGCGAATTAAGGTTTTCTTGATTGGCTGATCAAGTAATGTTCGTGCTTGGACCACTGAATTTAGAATTTATATTATTGAATTGTTCAAAGTTAATTTCTATGTTTTGTTATCAAATTCTAATGTAATAAAGCTGAAAGTAAATTTATCCGATTGAACTTACTAGTCCTAGAACTTTCGTTGCAATTGGATTCTTAGTGTTCGAAGGTTGCCCTTTGTCAGAAGGCTACACAACGTGACGCCACGAGCGACAGAGTGAAAGAATTCCACAGCTGACTTTAGTCAGTAAACTCCACGTTGTGTTCCGTTCGGTTGTGGCTTAATGTGGTAGTTGGCAACCGAGCGAAGAGGCGCTCGATCCTTAGTTACGTAAATGGCAGCTTGGTAGAGCCGTCTCACTCAACTTTTGCGATCGCGTTGCCTGCCAGGGCCTTTTTTCAATTTTTTGTTTTATGTTTTCTCTTTCAATGTAGCGCACAAGTATTTGTAAACGATCCAAGTACGCGTCACCTAGAGGTAAGAGGGCCGTGAGAGGCGCGCCACTGCTCTACCGTCCTTCCCCGGAGAGCGCTAACGAGCTTGACCGCTGCTGAGACGGACCGACCGACCTCTATCAAATATTCACATACAACCCGACAAAGTGATCAGACTGCTGGCTGCCTTGTTTACAGTTGCCGCAATCAGAGGAAGCGCCAAGGGTCACCTACAATTTCTCATGCCACTTCTCATAAAAGTGAAGAAAATAGCGTACACATTCCTTAAAGGCCGGCATCGCACTCGCGGCTCTGCAAGGCTTGGGGTGTCGTAGGGCGGAGGCGTGCTTACCAAACAAAGTGATAACTAATGAAATGCGTTTCTTGAAATGTTCTTAATGATTATATCGTCAACAAGTCAGAGCCTCTCCTGACGGCCGGAAGGGCGGCCTTGGCCCTCGCCAGTGTGCGCGTCACGTCCATTCCAAAAAGCATTATTACACTTAACGATTTGAGCAACGCAATAATTCCTTAATGTTTCGTTTTGAGTAAGCCGGCAAGGCCCGCGGACTACTACAAGCTACACACCTTTGAACGTTGCCATTTTTATCAGGACGAGAGAGCAGGTCTGCAGAGCTCAAAGATACACGCCGTATTGATAAGCAACTTTCCCATTTATTTGCAGATTAAAAAGAGCCCTGTGTTTTAAGCGATAATCAGATTAGCCGAAAATAATGAGGCATCTTAAGACAATACACAGCTGACGTCCATGGGAATGAAGCCTTCAACTTTAAGATATCGACATCTGTTTCATTAATCTCTGCTTAGTTTTGACTCGTACAATTTGGCGATCGTTTTTCGGGGATTTTGTCAAAAGCTTAGAGCAGCCAGTTTGCGACTCGCAGCTCCGAAAAGGAAATGCTATTCTGATTATAAGATTGTGTTTCTGAAGAGCTAATCGGCTCTAGCGTGGCTGGTCTCGCGTCTCGCGTCGGGCGGAGCAGGCGCGTATAGGAGTTGAATCCAATTGTGTACATTCGCAGAGAAATCATTGGAGTATCGCGTTCCTTATAATTGAAGTGAATTAAACTCGGATCTACGGTTAGACGGAGAGGAGCGTGGACCGGAGGCGCCACAGCCGAAACGCGGCCAAGCGGTGCCGAGTGCGAGCCGCGAGGCGTCAGGCAGTGGCGGCAGTGCACGGCCGGCGAGCGAACGAGGCGGCTGCCTTTCGCCGCCCACTTCTGCGCTTCGGGTTCGCTCTCGACATTGCCATTCAAAGCGCACTTTGTTTTCATTTCTGCCTCGCGTTCTGCGCATGGTGCTAGCGGTAAAGTGCATTCGGAGACTCGTTTTTCACCACGGTGTGTATTGTGTTTGCAATTGTCATAAATCTAAGAATTAAAAATTCATCTTGAATTTTTTAGGAGTGTAATATATAAAATGTCTAACATATTTATTAAGTCGAAAACAAAACACATTAAATTCATTTAATAACTGTACGCCTCTACTATGTCTAAAATGCAACGGCATTATTTAAGGTGTTTAAGGCCATCAACATCCGTCTGAGAATTGCGTATGCCTTCTGTTTCGTCGCCGTAGCGATCACAGACACGTTAGTGAGCCGTTTCATTTCAACAAAAATGCAATACTAAATAGTAAAGGCAGCATCTACATACCTTTGCAAATGTAATGGAAGTGAAGGAAGCTTTCCTGCGGATGAGATAGAGTAATGTCGCCGCGAAAGGGGCTATCAGCGAGTCCCTTTGGGTGTCGGAGCCCACTTCGGTTCGGGAACGGATATTTTGTGGAATTATTAATGGCGAAATATGGTGTACGATCGTTTACAAGATTCAACGCGTGGATCTCAAGGAGCGGATCGAAATAATTAAATTGATTAGATAGTCCATATATTGAATGGAGGATACGGACGCCAACAACAGGCACCACAACGTAAGCATGAGCGCGATCTGAGTTTGCTTCTGAACGGCGCATCTCTTTCAAACCGACAAGAGAGTGCTCCTGCGGTGTTCGGCCTGCAGACGGCAACCTGTTGACTGCGCCTACCGCGGCCATCGCGCTCTCCCCACGTCAGCGCCAATGAACCTTGGCGCTTCTTATGCCCGCGGATGTAGCTTTTGGCCCTTAGCTAAGGCTCTCGTCTGCCGAGAAAAGGAGGTATAGTAGGCGTGGCCACGTCTCTTCCCTGAGATTCATATTTGTAAATAAATTGTATTTTGTCGGTAGTTCTTTGATCTTTGGAAAGTAGACTAAGGTTTGAAGTAAAGCTCAAGTTTGCTTAGAGACGATGATTGAGTAAAGGCTGCCTCACGCTTAGTGCGCAGTCGGAGTGCGGTCTAAGGATTTGGCTACCAACAGCTGTGGCTGCTCTCGAGTCTGGCAAGGAGTACATTAGCCGCACATGCTGGATGCTGGGTGCTGGATGCTGGATGCTGGATGCAGTCATAGCTTGTGAAAATCCACTCGATATTCTATTGGCTATTCACTAATGCGAATAAGCTGTTTCGGAAGCCGGAAGACGCTGGATGCAGGTCGCCTCCGACAGCTATCCATGGCGGAGCAAAGGGGAGGCCTATGTCCAGCAGTGAGCGTCCTACGGCTGAAACAATGATGTTGATGATATGTCGTTTACATCAGACAACATTACACAACAGTTGCTTCGTGCTCGTGGCAGCGAAAGTGTAAATGTCGACGTCGCAACAAAAGCGAACTCTTCGTCTTTGTACTACGTTGCTACTTACTCGACTTACACAGTTGCGCCAAAGTGTTGTCTCGCGAAGCGGAAAATGGTTTCTCGTTTACGTCGACAGCAAAGGGAAAAGTCGCCGCTTGGTGAGACAGTTCAATTCTAGAATTTATAGTCGAGGCTGAAAATGTAAGGTTAGCAAAGAATCTTTTGAGGGCCAAGCTCTTTCTCTTTAGAGCCTTTGAACCGGCTGCGTCTCGCGGCACAACTGCGCCCCATGGACATCTCTTCGTCGCGTGCGGGATACCGAGCGGCTTTCGGTTGGCTTGCGTATTGGGCACGGTCATCATTTCTGTCGCGATTCGTACCCGCTTGTTGTGAACTTACATACTTCACTTCAACTCGTAGGATCTCGCAACTGTGCGTAACGCTAGCATTTTACACAGTTTTAACGCGTATGCGTAAGAGTTGGCGGTCGCGAGTCGACGTGTGCATGCGAAGTGGTTTTGGGCCGTCGCCGATTAGGAAGTGCGCAGCCGAAGCTGAGGCGGCCATATCGGGCTCAACAATATCGTTGCGCTCGATGGCTATTTCTCTCACGTTACCGGAGCAATTGTTTAAGAATGGCCTTCCGGAACCATCTCTGGCTAAATCGTTAAAACCTGAAGGTCTAACTTCACGTTAGAGATTTTAGAATTCTAAACTAAGACGAAAAAAGAGGATTCTTATATAGAATGTTTTGTGTGTATGTCTGTGGTTACCAAAGATGCATATTTTTAAATTAAGTTTTTCTAATTAAAGTAAGCTAGACATTATGATTAGGACAATTTAAACTCAATTAACGCTTCTTGTCGCTGCTCCACAATGTCAACTTCGAAAAAGTTTTTGTTAATAACACCATCGTCTTTATAACTTAATAGAATGAAAAAGTTATAGTTACGTTAAGCTTTAGTTTTGTATTAGCCAAAGGAAAGATGCAAATAACGCAAGGACACGTAAGCCTCGGAATGAACTCACGGGGAACACGCGTCGGCAGCGATCTATTCAATTGAAGCAGTCGGCGACACGCCCGTCAGCCGCCGGCCACGCTTCCCAAACAGTTATCGCCGCGCCGAGGCGAATGCGATTGGGCTCGCCCGCGCCGCCGCCACCCGCCACGCTCGCCACTGACTCGCCGGCTCCAACGCAATCACTCAACTATTGTGCAACACTACTAAAAGAACAACTGACGTCATAAGAGGCTGAGCCAGAGAAAATACAAGCTGTTGTAACTGTCCTATTCTTCGCAAAGAAAAGCGTAATACAGGCAAGGCTACTGTTTCATCGAATGTTAGGTAGATCTCGGCCAGCTCTCCGTCAGCCTTAAGCCTCCAACTAAACTTGGATGGGCTCCCGTATACTCAGTAGATACAAGAAACATTTCAGCCTAGGTATTTTGTATTTTCAGCCAAGGTTTCTCCGCGGGGAAAATAAAACTAAATAGTCTCATGCCTTAGCCTCAGATGGGGACATAAACATCTCTACGCATACCTAGCAAAATGATGCATTTTGAATCGATAGCTGCGAAGTGAACAAACAGGCGGTAACCGAGCGAAACGGCCTCCGACAAAGGAAACACTGAAGAGAGAGAGAACCAGTCGATAAAATACAACGCTTTGGAAGGAAAACGTCAGCTATTTTCCGAAACACAACGCTGAAACCTGTTCTTCCAGTGTGCTGAAAGCAAACGATCGTCGACGTCGAAAGAAAGGGAGAGCACTTGCGCCAACAGCGGTCCTCGCGGGAAGCTGTTCCCGGGTTTCTCGAAGCTTTCTACGCCTTCACCGTGCCCTTTGCTTGCGAGGATGCTTTGTGGTTGCAACACCAGCCCAGCTAACGCACAAGACAATCTCTAACGACGTTTGACAGCGAACGTTGACGGCGCCTGGAGAGGCATCAGTGGAGCTTCGTAAACAAGGTTTCATGTGCTCGCTCTCGTTTCTCTCTTTTCTCCCTTTTCTTATTCGTCTGCCCAATTTTTCTCGTTTCCCGAGATCCCCATTTCACTGGGCGGTTATACATTTGGTCAAGTAGGTCCATATGTGCTGCACATTTTATCTCTAATGGGTAAAATACAATGCCAGAAGCAAATGAGGAGGAATCGCCGACATTTCGAGGCAAACGCGCTTAGAGAAGCGGTGATGGTGCAGGTGGCAGGGTGGTCAGCTTTACTCAATGTTTTAGGAGACAAGAAATCAGAAACTTCTAACTGTAGGTGCCTAACGGCTTTAATCTTGTCCACTCGGCGGAACTCCTGAATCTCTCGATATTGGACAATAATGGTTTGGTTTTAGTTGGTTTTCAAGAAATTAGCAAGACATGATAAGGAATGGTTCTGACAACAACGTACTCTTCTTTTACAGAGAATTATGCTACTTTAAATTATACAGCGGTAAGTGAGTCGATATTAAAAGAAAGAAATGAAAATGAACGAGATTCCGCCCATCCCAGTGTTCAGTGGGGGCGTAGTTAGGGAACAGGATGAAATAATTTTATTACCATGATTAAATTGAACCAAGAACAGAGATTCCAATCTTACGATTCACTCAGCATTTCATTAAACAGTCATGAGGCAGGGGCCAGTGCATGGTCGGGGGCCGGAGCGCGAGCCTCTGCCACGGCTGCGCACATGTGCGGCATGCTCCTCTTCAGGGACGCCGAGTCAGAAAGCAGAGCTCGTTTTGCTTGGATTCGTGTTTCCTTGGAACTCGTGTTGCATTTGATCCATTTGCCATTGATCGAGGGGCGCTGACCATAACACAGCGTCAGGTCTTAATGCGTAACACTGGAAAAAAGAGGAAATTTACTTTTTCAAATTTTTATAAAGCCGAAGTTTTTTGCAGAAAACATATTTTCAAAGAAATGCTCGAGAAAAGATAATCTTATCTCTCACTTGTAGTGGCAATAACTGTAATGCTTTTCTGCGATGTTGAAACATCAGCGCGCAGGTAAACGTATAAACGACACGTCCGCCCTGGATTGCTTTTGCGTTGGAGATTCCGATGCGACTCAACTCAGCCTCAGTACAGACAGGTAGACAGAGCAGTCAGTGGGAACGACGAGCTCATGAAGAGTCGACGGTTGGGGCGCAAACAGGAGGCGAAGGACACCGCGGAGGCCGGCCCGGCGAGCAGCGGCAAATCTCGTCGTGAATTTCTCATGGACTGTCATTTACGCTTTGTTGACATCAGCGCTTTTGGTTTCTTGCTAGAAATACAGCAATATGCTTACCTCTAGAATTTATAGTTAGAGTCATAAGATGCTGTTTCATTTTTTTATGGAATTTTCGCGACTTCAGCCAGACAGAGGCACGAAAAAAATTTCCCCGCAAGTTGTGCTTGTGAATCGGTAAATGAATGTCTGTGGCAGCGTCCCTTCTAGAGAGCTATTGTCACTTGAAAGCCTTTTGACACTCTTTGCTGCAATTCATATGTTGAAGATCACTTTTAGACATGTTAAGTGTAATAGGAATGAAGACAGTATACTATTCCTGTCTCCTGCAATCGTTCAATATATTTGAAGTAGCACTTAGACGAGGTATTGGCGGGGAGGAGGTGCGTAACTCGCGCCTAGCACAAAAGTCGGGCGTCCTCACACCCCGACGCGCGATCTTTTCGATAATAACCTTTCACAATTACAAGCTCACAGCGAAGGCCGGGCGGATGACGAACCTCCGCTGCCCGCTTTCGACTAAAACGGTTTTAAATGGCTGCCACGCCACAGGCCGAGTGAGCAGTGGTCGGCCCACTCCGCTTGCACTACATTGGGCCCAACTGGCTCTGCAGGGCGCGGCGGCTCATAGCGGCTTGCGATGCCTTAGGACTCATGATCAAGACTACGGACAAGGAGCATACTTTCAGAAGATTGGTTAGCACCGCTGTCGCTTGGCTGTTCTAAGGGGCTAATTTTATTTGTAAGATACGATAGTTAACCGGTTCAGGCTTTGTTGGTGCTTAGACCTTGTGTCGCGAGTGGAATCGGGGCGCGTGCGAGTTGTTTTACATTATCATTAATGATTATATTATTATTTACTCTAGCACAGAGGTATCTCCCGCCGATCACACCTCCAACCTTTGGGCAAAGTCCGTGGGTACTTATCAAGCACCGCACCGGGTGTACGCCACAATATCGTTTTGAAATATTTGATAGGTGAATTCAATCAACGGCAAGACTGCCTTCCGTACTTACAAAACTGAACCAGTAGTGAGAAAAGGCGACGACCCTTACACATTGAGGCCAATAACGAAATTGCTTCTATAAACAGTTTAGCTATTTGACACCGAAGACTCCGTAACGCCGCGAAGGGACTATACGGTGGTAGTGCTTCGCTTGGACAAGATTCGCATTTTATGAAGCCTAGATACACGATGCAAAACCGAAACACCGGGACTGCGCTCAGATCCTTTTAAGTTCGCTTAACTTTATCGATAATTTCAATATTACGAAAAGTGAATATTCAAATTAAATGTAAAAAATAATTAAAATAACTTTAACGAACCCACAGTCGACAAGTAGGCGGGTTACATGTAGGCACTTATATATACGTTAACTTTCAAATGTTGTTTTCTTACCTGATAAAAAAGCCAATTCATATTATATTAACCGCACATGAGCAAACAATCGCCCATGGGCTTCAGTTAATGGAGCGCGTCCAATGGAGCCAATCGAACGGCGCAATGCTTCGAATCGCCTCTCATCTAGTTTAATATCCGAGCAAGGCCACGGACAGCTTGCTCGCCGCCTGGCTGTGGCGCCGGGAAATGCGATCATGTAGTCGAATGCACAGGTCTAATTTGGTCGGCGATAAAGTCATGAATAGCGGAGCAGGCCAGTCATGGCGAACGCGTTGCTGCATCCACGGCGCCTACAATGTAGCAGCAGCCGCAGTTGTGAATTATGAATGACTTCGAACAAGCTGCGCTCCGATGCTCGTGAATGGAGCGTAGTCGAGTCCATAAATGATAGCAGCCACGCAAGTGCGAGGAGCTGCACAAAGCGCGTCCACCGTCGGGAACGGGCGGCGGCGGCGGCACAAGTTCTTAGTGCTTTGTTTGGCCTACCTCTGGACCGAAACCGAAACGAATAGAAGAACGAAACCCATACGAGCTTCTTCACTGTTCTCCTCAGACGTGGGCGAGTTCGCGAACAGTCTGAAGCTTTATTTCTGGAGACGTTAAGGGGTTAATAAATGGAGGGGCTGCGCTCCGTGCCAAATGACACGTTTGACATACTACGGTATTATTTTCGCTTGGATGTAACATGTTGTCGGGAAGCTATGGAATCTCTCCACACACCTTCATGACGCCGACCTGTTTCTGTCGCCACTGATGAAGGTTCGTCCTCTCGCTGACTAGTTATCTCTGTTCGCCATATTCCGCGTCGCATTCCGATCTCAGACCGGGTTACGGTAAGCGCTGTCATGTAATATAGCCGAATGCCTCTGAATCTGATCTATGACGTGTATTCTGCGTAGCCAATTACCAGAATGCTTCCTGTCATGGCCCAATCGAATCCCGTAACACAAAACAGAGCGGCCTTTCGCAAGACAACTCGCAGACATTGGCAAGGGTTGCAATCCAGATTCGCGCATCTCATAGTAAGTATAAAGGCTTTTGCTTGTACGTAATAGCCGAAGTAAACGCGGCAGAGATCCTTGGCTGCATAGTGTTGAACAGGAGCTCCAAATAAGCTGCTAGAAGAGTGTATTTGTGTTGTCAAAATTCCAGAAGGTTCTTACTTCAGCTTAGTCCAACAACTACTTCACACCACTTCTGCATTTTTGCGGCTCTCGTGGCTTTCGTTGCTCGTGAATGGACCCGGGCGCAGTGCAACGTTCAGGGCGAAGCGTATCTCGACAACAGCTCTCAGTCCTAGTGATTTGGAACAAAATTAAGGGGTCGGTGTCACTGTTTGAGATTTGCGGTTCATCTCATCTAGTTACGGGCGGGCTTCGGAGCGGGGTCGCTCGCAGAGCCCGACTCGCGGCTAATAGTAAAGCGAGTGCCTCCTGCTTACCGTTAAGCCACCGCACATTGACCGCCGTCGCTGTCAAGACAGCGATTGTGAGGGCGGGCGCAGAACGACGCCGGCATTCGCAATTAAGTGTTTTATGCCATTTTTATTGGCGCGCGCCATCACGCGTAATGGCCGTGTTACGACCACTCTCGCATATAGCGCTATGTGCCGTGTTTATATACTTCTGCGTTTATGTCTTGATCCGAGCATCCGGCAACTCCAGTGCCGTCTCCATTTGCGGTGCTTTCCTCAGAAATGTTGTATTTTACTCTAATTACGCCAACCCTACCCAAACATTCGTGTCGGTCAGACGCCGCGGCTTTCCACAAGTCGACACAGACGTTTTAGGAGACCGACTCTCCGCTGGAGCAGGTTTCGTTCTGCAAGCGTGTCGTGTACTTTGGCTGGCATTAGCCATTCGACTTCATTAAGCATTCGCAAAGCAGCTAATACAAAGCGTTCTTGTCTCGAGCCATTTGAGGCAAGCCAGCCATTATCTAAAATCAATCGTAAACTCGCGACGGTAAAGTTCTGCTTTGTTTTAATTGTGCCCAGGTATAGCGATCTCTTGATCCGAATTTCTTGCTGCATTAATTATAAACTTTTCTGAATTCAGATTGTTTCCGCGACGACCAATGCTCCTCAGCGGGAGAGTGACGGCATGTCTAAGACATCATTTCAATTAAAGCAGTTTGGACTAGTGAACTTCGGTTCTAAAAATTGTAGTGCTTGATCAATCGAGCCAAATCGAGGTAAAGTAAACCAAACAACTTTCCGAAGACAGGAATGTTTCAACAATACGACTATAAAACAATTGACTTTTTGATTTTTTTATATATTATATAATATACTTTATATATTACCTTAAGCTAAGGTGATATTTACAAAATTAAAAAAAGTAGCGAATTGTCTGAACTGCTTGTTTAGCCGGGTGAACTAAGCAGGTGTGTTTGCGCTGTCGAAGTAATAGATAAATTTCGCGGAAGTTATAGATGTATCTAGCAGGAGTAGGTACAAACTCTCAACTCAATATAATATCCGTTTCCTACGATTATTGCTGAGTATTTCTGCTGACGAAATAACAAAGTGCCCGTTGGCTTCGAAAATAAATTCCTTTAAGCCGGGAGAAAAGGAAGGATTTGCGAAACAATTTAATTGGAATTTTGAGGTCAAGGACTGGCTGTAGCTCTCCGGAGGAACGACTTCGTGGTCTCGGCGCGCCTGCCACCGACCGCTTGGCTCTCTTTAGAGCTCTTTTTAACTGTACCTAAACGTACTGAAAGCCATTTACTATTCTTTCAGAAGGATGAGAGCAAGCTGGGCAGCGCGCAGGAACGCCTGAGGCTCCGATGGAGGACCCCGTGAGGATCGCACACGAGCGGCTCGCCTGCGATGAGCTAAACAACGGCACCGCGCCACCGCCCGGTGAGTACGCTGCCGGACTGGCCGCGGCACCAGTGCCGCCGCGCAACCATAAGCCGACCCAGCGGCCATAAGCGAGGCGACCACAAGCGGCTCTACCTACTTCCCGACGCTCGCCGACAGGCGGCGCCAAGCAATGCCACACTTCTCACTGTGGTCGCTGGCACCGTTGGTTGCCAAGTAGTGTTTCCTCGCTGCCGTGAGAGTTTGCATCGACGTTCAAAAGCATTCTTCGTTTTCCGTTCATTGGATGGACCAGCGGCGTGTGCTTTGTAGGGAGATCCCAAAATTTACGGTGCTCTTTATTCACTCCTGGCAGCAGTTTCTGGTGACAATATTCATTATGAGCACAATGACCAATGTGCCTCATTATAATAATACGTCTCGAAAGTACAAGGCAACAAAGTAGTGTGCCCAGCTTCGTCCGCTTCTTACTCGAGCAGGCTCACTTATACACCACCATACACAGAACGAAACTTATTTTTACTAAATATTTAAAGCATCCTTGAGGTGATTTTGTTGAAAATAACATCGGAAACTTTAAAAACAACTCTCCTATCTATTAAGAGCTTATTCCGGTTACGTCCCGTAGGAGCACAGAGCCACTCGTGGAAGCACGGCCACGCTTGCTTCTTATCAACATCTGTACGTTCGTTTGGGAAGTGGAGCTGTCGCCGTCTCAACGCCACTGCCATTTTGTCCTGTTCTTGTCTATTCGTTTCCTTTTCCGGAAGATGATATTATATTTTAAATAGCGTGAACCTTGAAGAGAAACTAAGGATTCTAAAAATCAGCTACATTTTCTTATCATATTCTATTTTGTTTGATCGGGCTTCGACATAAATCCTGCCTCGGTGCTCCTCGGGACAGACGTGTGAGCCACCGCCTTGATAGCTATTGAGCGGGACTACGATTCCACACAATTCGGGATAAGATTCCCGACGCGAGGCACCCACGAGGATATCTTACAGAGCGCAAAGTCTTAATTTAGTGCATCCTCGGAAAGGTCAATTTCCAGGTTCGTGACCTCTTTGCCAAAGGCAATGCTCAGGCTCAGAGGGCAGCAAGAACAAGAGTATCGCGAGGGGAGACTAAAAGCCCGAACACGAAAAAGTAGGTTGTTTCAAATCGAATTAGCTGAAGCTTTTACCAAACCGAGCCCAAAATTTCATTATAATCGCGTCAGTTCAGCGTTTATAAGCTGCAACTCACAAGTATAGCTGCCTACAGCAGCCTGCAGTTTTATCTATAGCAGTGAGCCAATAAATCAATTAGTTCAGAATCGCCAAGAGAACTCGCAACGCCAAACCAGTGTTAAGGAACATGTATTTGAGGTAAAAAATGGATCAGCAACCGCGGATCCGACCACCAGCCCTCAAACCACTTGCCCACAAACTGGACACTAGTATTCAAACGCTAAATATACGCATATAGCAAATGAAGATTTCTCTTTGAAAATGTAATATGCAGTCGCTTTTCACTTCAAAGAATCGTATGATTGAATAATCCGCGTTTAAATGTATCAGCGCAATTCAATTCTCCTCATACAATAAACCTATGCGGATTAGCCGTACTCAATTCGATGAAAACTTTTTATTTAAGTTCACACCGATATCAAAATGGTTTTCATGTTCATCCCGACATGAATGCACTTCCTCTTGTCGCGCCAAGTGGCACCTCCACTAGCTTGGTTTGTGTTGCTTCGCAGGCGTGTACTGCAGCGGCACTTACGACACGTGGCTGTGCTGGCCGCACACGCCCGCCAACAGCACTGCACGCGCCCACTGCCCCCGCTTCGTGCCGGGCTTCAGCGCAGAACGTACGTGCTTACGCTTCCCAACCTTCTCCGACTCGAGCTTGTCACTCGTAGACCATAGTAGAGTTTATGCGCACAACGAGTAAGTTTTTCACTCACAGCTGACACTTGACGGGCTCCGAAACGTTGGCTCTCGCAAAGGAAGGAGCTGGCTCAGAGAGCTCTCGTTTGCATTGAGTGCTTCCACAGGTCACCAAGTCCCACGTTCTATTCTTAATGTAATCTAACCACGCGTCCGTCAGCGGCACGCTGACTGTGGATCCGGCTCCTTGACCACTCGCCTCCCGCCCACATGTTGTCTGTCATTGCAGTGTGGGCTCACAAGGAGTGCACCGCCGATGGAACGTGGTGGGAGCACCCGGACTCCGGGAAGCCTTGGTCCAATTATACCACTTGCGTCAAGGAGGAAGAGGTACACCCGTTTCTCTATTCCATCCTTCGCCCGCAAGCGAACGGCGATTGCTGCGGGTCTGTTTCAGAAACGCATCTCTCCAATTTGAGAAGAACCATTCCTCTACTAATGAGACGTTCTTGTATTACGTAATTATTAAAAGGGAATTAATATTCTCCAATAGTTTGGAAGGTGTTAACATTGCTTATCCTCGCGATTGCTTTAAGGAACTGCAGGAATTTTTATCAGAACAGGACATAGTTTTGGCCGTGCTATTGCAAATTGGCTCTGACACGGCCAGGGCGGGCCGCAGCTTCGCCGTTGCCCTGAACGTCTGTCAGGTGGAATCCGGCTTGGCCCCTTGAAACGAGTGGCGCGCTTAGCGGCCATAGCGACAAACGCGCCGAGTGGCTCTCGTGGCTCGGACACAAGGCGGATTCCACAGTCGGGTGCTCTGCGGAGGGGCTACGGAATAAAGTAAACCGACAGGCAAAATGTGTAGGCAAAATTCGAGTGTAGAGTAAGAAAGTGAAATTGAAGATGCTGTACATCCGATGTGAAACTGGAATGCGTGACGTAACCCAAGGTTATTGTTGTAATTGCAGGACATTAGTGAAGTTATAATATTGTTCGAAACAGGCTACAGCGTATCGCTCGTGGCACTGCTCGCCGCGCTGGCCATCCTGCTCTATTTCAAGTGAGTAGGTGTCCGCGTCCGCGCCCAAGGCGCTCGCCGCAGCGCTCACCCACCGCCCTGTTCCAGGAGCCTTCGCTGCGCGCGCATCACGGTGCATATGAACCTGTTCGCCTCGTTTGCGCTCAACAACGCGCTTTGGCTGGCGTGGTACGGCCTCGTGGTGGGCGACGCCGCCGCCATGCAGCGCAACCCGCCCTGGTGCCGGCTGCTCAACGCCGTGCTGCAGTACGCCCTGCTCACCAACTACACGTGGATGCTGTGCGAGGGGCTGTACCTGCACACGGTGCTCGTGAGCGCCTTCGTGTCGGAGCGCCGCCTGCTGCGGGCGTTGTTGGCGGCCGGCTGGCTGCTGCCCGTGCCGTCGGCGGTGGTACACGCGGCGCGCCGCGGCGCAGCGGCCGAACCCTTCTGCTGGGCGGACGAGGGCGCTCCGCGGCCCGAGCTGGCTGTGCAAATTGTATTTTTAATATCTAACCTTTATGTCATGAAATGAGTATCATTGTGGTATAAAGGTTACTAGCAAGGTAAA
>DWCF01003123.1:0-20844 GCA_018230265.1 Delias oraia | reverse complement strand
TATACTAGCAAGTTACACGAGGTGTAATAATCACTTGTCTAGTTATGAAACAATATAAATTTTACCCTAAACTTTTCTCTACATTCTCTTGAAATATTTAATAATTAATATCTTATTAATTATGAAATATCTTACTAATTTTTATATAATAAGGGACTTCAAGGTAATACAATTGGAAAAAATAGTTGGAAGGAAGTTTAATTAAAAGTAAATTAATACTTTTGCTGAAAAACATATGCGGCCAATACTTTATTATAAATTTATTAATTTAAATTTTTACAATTCCTAAAATATACACAATTTATTAATATTACAATATTTTTATATATATTATTCAAAGCAGTAGGCAGTGAAAAGTTACATTAAGCCTTTAATTCAGTCGTACAGTAATAAAATTGCATATAAAATTATTATTCCTAACTAACACATACAAATAACCCGCTTCTTAAAATATAACTTAATTTAAAAGTATCAATGTAAAAAATAAGCAATATGTTTGATGAAAAGATTATGTCCCACTTTAAATAAAAAACAAGAATATTTGTTCTAACGAAATTAAATGGACACAATTTTTTTATGAAGACGCTTTTGAATATACCGGTGAGTAAGTTTTAATTTGTGGTACTTTCATAAAATGTATCTTAGTGTAAACATAAGCAGGGAACGCTTTCTATTAATAGCATAAACTTCCTAATTTAATTTATGTGTAACTAACAATAAAATAAATAAAAGTATAAGGAATAGCGAGCTTGAAAAGCACGTGCGAAATGGCACAAGACTTAAATATAAGAGAAAATCTTAGATTTTTCTATTAACTACTAAGGCGTATAGAATTCCCGTCATTATGTGTTGTATTAAGAATTGTGTTGCTTGATAACTTAGAAAAAAAACATAGATTTGCTAAATTATTACCAAAAGATGCCTGAAAAGTCCTTACAATATTTGAACAACATGCAAAGATATTGAACATAATTGTCATAGTTGATTCTAATGCAGATAAAATAGATTGTTCGAAAATTCGCGAAAATCGAGATATTATTTTTCTATTTATAGTCAGCTATGAGTATTTACTAATTATATTAATCAGAAGAGTACTAGAAAAACATGTATACTATAACTCCTAAATTTGCATCACGGCTCGTAAAGGGCCATAATTTCTTACATTAATAAATCTCAGGAACATTCAGTAGAAAGTTACTAATACACAAGCTTCTTGTAATATAATTTAACGTGTTCAAATACTTACCATTTTCTTAAGAAACGTTTTTATTAATATTTAAAGGAGATGGTTTCATTCCGAATGCGACAATTAAGAAGCGTACTACAACATTTATGACTAAACAATTAATATAAAAATTATACTTTAACAAATTATTTTCATACAGAATTTGAAAATGGAATGCATTCAAAAATATCTCAACGACACTATGTACTACGGCTGGCTATATTTACATCACTCGCAACACAGTGCGTACTATGACACTTTCGGAAAAGTTTTGAGTCCATGCTTAGCTTATCCTGAGCCACCAGAGCCGGTTGTGTAAGTGTTCGTGGCCGCCTTCTGTCCCGCCCTGAACACGTTCTGTACCGTTTGGGCGGCACCCTGTGAATGTTAAGAAATTTTCTTTAAAGACAAGCTGTTCATGTTACAGCCAACCCAATAACGAACACTCGTTAAGTAAAGGTAAGTTTTATTTGTTCTCTTGATTCAATGGAAATGGTTGTTAATTTATAGAAAAGTTTTTTATAGATATTAATTTCAAATTAAATGTCACTATAGTTGTTAGGAAAGAATAATTAAAAAAATATTATAATAAGGTGATATTAATAATTTTAATGAAGTGTCGTTCACATTACTCAACTAAAATAAATAAAAACTCTTATTTATAATTATGAAATTTAGACGCAACATACATTTCACATGCTATGGTCATTGAATCTATTATGTAATGAAAGAATACTCCGAGATGAGAAATGAGATCTAGTATTTCTCGCCAAACGTGTGGTCCCTCGTGACGAATAAACAATAACTATTGCGTTTTCCCTCTACGTCATCGATATAGTTACCTGTATAGCCGCTCCTAAGAACTGCGAAAATGCCCTGGTTACGTTGATGGCTGCGGAAACTAACTGACCTCTTCCGGGAGGTTGTTCCACAGCACTAGGTGGCTCCAAAGGTATCTAGCAGTGAATGACGGGTTAAGTATATTAGCACATTATTGTCACAAAAGCGGTGTATTAAGATACTTGTTTTAGAATTAAATTTTATTATGAAATACTATTTATATGCGAAACATTCCTCATTTCATTAAATTTTAACTAATTAAAAAATTAAATCTAAAACAGATATCTATTATGATTTTCAGCAATGAAATCAATGGAAAATGAAAAAGTGCATGCAGTGTTAGTTTAAAGTAGTTAATGCAAAAATTATACACCAATAGTGTTATCACTGAAAAAAATTACATAATTATTATATACAAATCGGTGGTAAACAAAGCTGAATCATTTCGGGTATATATAATTATTCATTTATTGTCTATTATTTACAATTGTTAAAGTGGTTTTAACTTTTTACATGTCTTTTAGTTTTGCATCTTCTAGATTAGATTGAAATAACGTAATACTATATTATAGAATTCAATTTTTATACGTAGAAATAGTATTTGAATGTTATTTGTTACAACTAGCTTCAATGAATAAGGATTAAGCATTTATATACAGTAGATAACTAAATTTAGAAATGATTAAACAATATCATTTAGGTACTCACCAGTGTCTTGTAAAATCACTTATTTTAAAATAATTTAACAAAAATACTTATATGATTCTTCACAGTATCTGTATTTGGAATAAATTTTATCTCTACGTAGCAACGTCTAATCACATTTATAATAATTTAAGTCTAAGATGCCACTGCCCAAAATATTTGTATTCTCATTTAACACTATACATTTATTATTAACTTATTAAATAAAAAATTTTTTTTTCCATCAGGCATTTATTAGACGTGTATGTGCAATGTTGGTGCTAGGAACCTTTTGTTAGTCACATTACAGGGAAATAATTTCATTGAAATATTAATTCTGAAATTTCATGTACACAAACTAATGTCGACGTGTTAAAACGAAGCGTTACAATTATTTACAACTATATTACATAAAAAAAAATGATAAATAAATGATAAATAAGCCTCTATACAAGATTATCAGTGATATTTAGTCAATTTTTCGCAATGACTATCAAATACCCGACAAGAAACAAAAACAAATATTTACAAATATACATTTTCATCTACAAAGGATCATCAAGAAACTGATAACAATTCAAATCAGATCCAACTTCCAACACCTCACCCCCAATTACATAAGCTAAGTAAAAATGACGGAGAACCCACTCTGTTTGTGGGCCTTTCATTGGCGTTGCCAACAAAAGGCCCTGAGCCGAACCAGTTCACCCTGGAACTGGTTGTCGATGCTGATTGCGCCGGTTGATTTCTTGTAGGTGCTGGTCTAGTCTGCCTTGGACTTTGGGCTCCTGGACTTGTATCTCTCCATTGCTGCCACAGCCAAGCTAAGCCATCCAATATGGGTCTTCTTGGCGCTGGAGGGGGCGGAAGAGGAGTTGTCGTCCGCCTAGCCTTCGGCGTCACGACCACTTGGTTGAGTAATGCCTACGAGGTTATATTAGTTCTAAAAAACACCTGCATGATATTTTATAAGAGTGGCCCTATGTAGTGGTAATCGAGAGTTTTACAAGCTTAGAAAAGTAAAATAGTTAAGGTGACTGATGGAACAGACAAGCGTAGAAATGCGATGTGAAATATGATTGTTAATTAAAGTTATTGCCTTATAATTAATGCGTAAAAGAAAGGTTAGTACTAACAGCAAGACGGATTTGTTCGTCCAAAGAACTTGCCGTGGTTGGCCCGAAACCTTGCTCCTTCAGTAGCGCTGCAAGCAATGCATCGTTGCTATTTCCATACTCAGTGCTCAGTGACAAAGATGGTTTTGTTGATTCAGACAACATTACTGCTGGTTGTGTTTTCTGTATTAACTTCTGTAGAGCTTCATCCGGGGAGTGTCCTAATATAAAGTTTTTATTACACAAACTTTAAATGAATACATCTGTAATTTATGTACTCCATAAAAGAAAACCATTTACGTTACCTGTGATAGCCAGTTTACTTCTTATTGTTGTCGTTTCTTGTGCGTCTTGTAACTTTATTAACGTTTGTAACAGCTTGGCATCATCTTGTTCATTTTTCAAATCGTCTTTTACAGCTATTTGAAAGCCAGGAGTTGCTGTGGTTGGAGTTCTCTGAATGGTTTTCATAGCATTAGGTTTCTGTGTTAAGGGATCAAATGGTTCGTTCAAGGGGGATGGTGAAGCAAGCAAATTTGATAAAAGCTTGAGGTCATCATTTATACTTTGTGGAAGCTGTTGACTCACTGTGGTTGTAGGTAGCGTTGGTATATTGAATTTAGAAGGGTCTTGTCCAGTGGCTTTTAAAAGTGCTTGTAATAGTTTCGTATCTTGTTCGAATTGCTTAATGTCATCTTCAATAGATGGGATGTTTTGTCGAGGTACTGTTGTTTGTGTTGTCGTAATTTTGGTAGTCGTAGTCGTTTGTCTTGTTGTCGTAGTTGTCGGACTTGTTGTCGTGGTTGTTGGTCTCGCTGTCGTTGTTGTTATTACCTTTGTCGTTCCTACGCTTTTGCCAACTTGAATTTCATTTAAGCTTCGTTCAACAGCTAGTGCAATAACACGGTTAGCTAATGATGTTTCTGGATCCTCATTATTGGTTTGTGTACTAAGAACTGATTTCTGAAAATACACAATAATTATTTTAAAAATGTGATTCTATGTGATTTTTTATATAGACAAGCAGTAAAACCGTACCAAGTTTTTTAAAAAAAGAAGATCCTCTTCGTCTGAATAAGTGGAGCTACTAGGGATTTCAGTTGTCACAACTGGTTGGTTAGTGGTAGTTCGCGCTCTAATATCAACAGGTCGAAAAGTTGTAGATATACCAACATCTTCAGTAGTTGGCTGTAAAGTGGAAACAGTTATAGTTGGTGACGTTACAGTTGTCGAAGGAGCTTGTGTTGTTGTATATACTGGATTCACGTTCAATGAAGTAGTTGATTGAGATTCCATGGACGTCGTCAATGGATTAGAAGCTATTCTAACGTTAGATGTAAAACCGGATATAATTGGTGTATTTCCATTATTTTTGCTCTCGGTAGCTTGTAGCAATGCTTGTAAAAGTTTAGTATCTTCTTTAAGCCTTATATTCGTAGTACTTGCTATTGTAACTGTATTTGACTGTGCTCTTAATGGTTGGATTTTCTGTGTAGTGGTTGAAATTTCTGTTGTTGTAATTGGAACAATCGTACTTGTTCTTTCTGTTGGTGAAATTGTTGTTGTTTTAAAATCTCCCAGTGAAGGTATATTAAGAGAGGCAGGGTCTCTTCCAGTAGCTTGTAGTAAAGCTTTTAGTAATTTAGTGTCTTCTTCAAACTGCCGTATATCATCCTCAATAGAACGAGTAGTAGTTACCTGTGCTTTAGGTTTTGTTTTAAGATCGTTGTTATTATTCTTATTTTGCGCAGTTGCTGATAAAAGAGCTTGTAATAATTTAACATTTTCTTGTTGTTGATTTTGTAAAACTTGAGCTGTATTAAAACCAGCTAAATTTTTAGCATTGCGATCAGTTGATATAAATGGAGCATTTGTTTGTGTTTGGTACACTGTGTTAGTAGCACTAGCAATAGGTATAGATGTCGCCATTGGTATGCGATTAGTAGTAAATTTTGAATAAATTTCATTTATATCATTGTTTCCAAGGTCGTCAGTATTTCCTTGGACAATGGCTGTCGTAGTGGTTTTTGATGATGCAACCGTAGTCTGTTCTGGTGTAAATGTTTCTCGGGGATTGGTTGTTTCTGTTGTGAATTTTAATGATTCAGTAGTTGATTCTGAATCGTTCATGAAAAATGGTGTTGGTGGCTCATCTTTTACTTCCTCCGAAAACGTTTCAAAAGGAGTTGCAATAGACGGCTCTGCTGTAGAAGTCATTTCTGTGTTGCTCTCTGTATTTGTCTGTATTTGCGACGATTGTGTAAAAACTTCAGTTGTACTAGACATTGTTGTTGTTTGAATATCATTAGACATAACTCTTGTAGTTTTCGGTGATGCTAGCTTCAGTACATTAGTTTTTTGTATAAATGGCACTGTTACATCTTCGATTGGTATAAATTTAAAAATAGTTCCAGTTCCATCGTTGGGTTTTTCAGTTCGTATTTGTTTAGTCTGCAATAATTTTGGGAATTTTAAATAATTATTTTTATAAATTAATTAGCTTTGTGTTAAAAGTGTAATTTAAATATTTACGCATAGTTCCTTCACCACTTACCTTTTATCTTAACTAAAATAATAAAATTATGTTTAAAAAAATTGAGACTGAATTTTTCAAAAGAGTGACATGGTTAAAAAATCTTATTTTAAATTTCATAAATATGTAGTTAGTCCAAATTAGTGAAGCTACAAAGTTATCTTGATGTAGTTTATTATTATACCTCCGGATCAATATCCAGTGTTAATATTCTTGGTTCAGGAGTTGAACTTGTCATTGAAGAAATGATCATTTCCTCTTTAGTCGCCAAAGATATACTATTAAGCAGAATCTCATCAACAGAAGGTAGCATTGTAGTTGTGCGCAAACTTAAAACATGCGAGGCAGTGCTTTTTTCAGCAAATGGCTGTGTGGAGGTAGTTATTATACCCAATGAACTGCTATCTTTTATATTAAGTGCCGATGTAGGAATCTGCAATTATGAAACAAAATGTTATGCCTTGCGATGTTATAGAGAAGCTTTTAATGCCCTAGAGTCTCATGCAAAGCTTAGGGACCATCACCGTCCACCCATTATTATGTCTACGTGATCAACCTACATAAAGAAAAGCATCAAAGCAGAGCATGGAAGCTAAACAACATAAAATCAATACCATTACTTGCAGGTTATTTACAGTGTCGGTGGTTAAACGGGTTTCCTTGTCGTTATTTGATATATCTGTAGATATCTCTGAATTAGTGGAAACTCGGATGGGGTTAGACTGTGGTCTGACAATGGCTGGAATGTTATGGATAGGGCTGTATGGATTTTTAAGACTCCATGGGCTGATTGGTAGTACGTCAATTTTTTGCATGATTTGTGGTATTCGAGTTCCGTTTGGAAACTTGCGTATTATTGTGTTATTTGGTAGTACGCCGTAAATGATATATGGGCTTGCTTCTGTTAATGCTTCCAGTGGATTATCGTTAGGGTCTTTACGTACCACTGTATTATTAGGAAGTATTCCAAAAATAACAAAATCTTTTTTTGGAATTGTCGGTCGAGTAGCTACACTAAGCATATTGCTGATTGTTATTAAATCTGCTGATTTATTCTCGTCTATTATTGTAGCTGTCGTTGTTTCAATACCTGTTACTGTTGTTCCGTCTGTGTTGGTTATAGGAGTCGTATCAAATAAAATTTCAGTTTTATCCGTGGTACTTTCAAAAATACTACTTGGAGTAGTTGATGGTACAATTTCTAAATTCTCATTATTGTTTTCTTCAGGATTCATAGTTGTCATAACATCTTTGATTTCAGAGACAGTAGTACTAGGAACTGAGTTATCAGTAGTAGTTAAAGCGTCAGCAATTTCGCTAGCAGTTTCTGACGTTGATTCAAATGTTGTGAAAGAAATATCGTTTGTATTTTGAGTTGTCGCTTTTAGTAAAATATTATCGGTAATGGTTTCTGGAAGAATGGTTGTGGTAAAAGGTACAGTAGGAGAGGAATCAAAGTTTTTTTCAACAAAGTTTACGGTCGTACTTTCGAATGAGTCAGTTTCAACAGTTGAAAAATTCATTGTGTTCATAATTTCTGTAAAGCGACTAGACAATGAAATTTTCGATCTGTTTATATTTTTAATATCATCTGGTGGGTTAGAAATTTCATCAGAATGTTTACGTAAAAGATCTTCAATCATTTTTAAAACTTGAGACTTTTTAGATAAAATCCATAAT
Source organism: Delias oraia (assembly GCA_018230265.1). Taxonomy (NCBI): domain Eukaryota; kingdom Metazoa; phylum Arthropoda; class Insecta; order Lepidoptera; family Pieridae; genus Delias; species Delias oraia. Next base: position 12,767 of record DWCF01003123.1, on the reverse strand, counting down.
TGAAGTGGTGATATTTGACTTGGATTTTGTAAATCATCACTATCATCGAATTTATTTAAAGATAGTGCATTTAAAGACAATGGGAGTTGGACATTGCTTGACTCTGTTGTAATGTCAGTTACAGGATTGATGAATGCGGACAATGACTCATTGTTAGTAAAAGTTTCATCTAAATTCTCTATGTCCTTATTATTAACTAGAAGATTTGAGTCAGGAAAATTTGTTGTAATTTCAATATCTTTTGATGTGGTGTATGTACTGCTTGCTGTAGTTTTTGTGAGTAAATTTTCGGCATCACCACCAAAACCTTGAGTTATTTTTTTTACATTTTCTAACGGTCGCGTGCTATTTACAACTATTTCGTTTTGTGAATCTACAAGCGTACCTGTAATATTTACAATATTTTCTGTGAAGCCAACATTTTGGAGGATATTATCATAGTTATTTGCAGTATTGTTAAAATTTATATCAACATTTTCAGTATCTCTAATATCCTCCAAACTATAAGGAGTAGTCATATAAGGGGAGCCATCGTTGTCTTTTATTGGGACATTATTAATAGCGCTGGGAGTCAAAGTATTCAGTAAATTAGTCATACCTACTGATAGTCTAGATTTACTTTCATCGTCCATACTATCAATAATGTTTCTAATGTTATTTGATAACATGCTTGTTAGTCCAGAAGATACTAGTCCATTATTAGATAGTAAAAGATCTGAGATACTGTTATATACCATTGTTGGTTTGTCAGTCGACGTCGCACTTGTGCTAGGAGCAACAGTTACTGAATTGTCTTTTGTTGATTCAGTTTCAGAATATAAGACCTTAATAGCGAACGGTTTTCTCGCAGAAATAGGAGTTGTAGGATTAGGGGTAGGGATTTTAGGTGAGGTTATAATGGTTGAACTTTCGTCTTCTGCTTTTAGTGACGGTGTAACATTGTCCCCAACCGGCAAACTGTTAAACACAAATTGTTGAGTGGTTTGTAGAAACTTAGCATTTGTGTTTGAATTATTATCCTTTGATGTTACCGTTTCCTGACTTGCAAAGCCTGTGACAGTATTTACATTAACGTTGTTACTCACGCCATCAAGAGTATGCATATTGATTTCGTTGGTTTGTTTTGATATAAATTCGGTTGTTGTTGAAATTCGAGGCTTGGGAGTAGACGTGAGTATTTCAGCTAAAGCATCAAATATGGATACTGTAACTGATGGTGAATGCTGTGATGCTTCAACGTTTAATACTTGTAAAGGTTTAGCCAAGCTCTCGGAAAGTCTCAAATCAGCTGAAGATAATGGACGACGAGTTTTTGTAATGGCTATAGCATTCATGTCAGGCCCTAATTGTATTTCCTCACCCTCTACCTGAAATGAAATGTAGTCTCACCCGTAAATATAGATAAAAAAGAAATAAGAATAAATTACAAGTATTAATAATAATAAGATACCATAAAGTACCATGAACCTCTGGAATGTTAAAATTTTGTGCAAAGACCAAAGCCTCTTTATTTGTAAAGAAATAAGGAGAAATATTGATTTATTCTTAATAAAGATTAAAAAAATATGCTAAATGGATATGTTTAATATTGAAAAATATGTTAGTGAGATGATATTTTGTTTTATATTTTATTTACATAATATTTAAATTAGTTTAAGAAGATAACCGTGTTAAAATTACAGTAAAATGTGTAATTTAAATACGGATTACATACTTTAAAAGATACCCAAAAAGACTTGAACGTTAAATGCAATATAAAAACGTCTCTTTAGAATATCTTTATTGCCTTTACATCAATAAAAGTGAACTAATTGCTATTGTGAATGTGATGCGATGATTTTTCTAAATATTTCCATTAACCAGCTGTATGGATGATTCGTGAGTAAATGTTGGTGAAGTGAAGTTCGATCTTGTAATTAAATCCGTTGTGATATTGAAAAAGTCATTTCCAAACATTATCGGCTCTTCGACGGACTTTGTGTACTCGTCAGTCGCGAAGAATTTCTCCCATGCCTTTAGCAACAAGAAACTTCTCGTTACAACTTTGTTATTCTAGCTATTTTATTAGTTGATGTAAGTTAAATGGAAATCGATATATAAAACTTAGCAACGATCACTTCATAATATATCTTCGCTATATTTTATTTATACCGCACTTTATTCAATAAAGAGAGCCTGTTAAATGGATAAACAGTATCAATGGTATTTTAGTATCTTCGCGTGTCAAGCGATCATTGCTAATATACTTCATGTACAAACAAGTTAGTATGTTAAATTGATAAAAATATAAAGGGGGTTTGGTCATTGAATTATTATAGAGACCTACAAATTGTATTGTTTGTTTAGGTATTATGCACTGTACATAAACTACTATAATTGTTAAGAAATTTAGTTGTTTTATTTTCAAAATGTTGTCATTGTGTTACTTACAGCGGTTGATGGTGTTACAGTAGGTACTGTAGGCTTGTAATAAGGTTTATCTAAATAAGAACTTCTGTATTTTGAACTAAACTTATGTTTGGGTTTTTCGAGTTCTTGTGATATCTGAAATTGTTTTGTAGTAATGTGTGAACTTGTTATATTTTATATAACAAAATAACTGACCGATGAGAAAAGAAAAAATACTTACGCTGTTTCCAGGTGTTTCTGTTGTTTTAGAAAATGTATCACCGAACTTTCGTACATTTCTTTCTTTATTTTTGAAAACTACTGGTTTTGTAGTAATTCCTTCATCTTTTGGTTTATCTGGTCTGCGGCCATACCTTCTAGTTTTTATATTCCTAATTACTGGAGTAGCAGAAGTAACAGATTTTTCAGATTGTACATCTTCTTTATAGTTGGCGTGGTACTTTTGTGTAGTAGCGTCAGGTATAATAAAGACCATGTTTTTATACTCATCTGCTTTGCTTAAAACTTCATTTTCAGTACTATTTTGTAACGATTCCTTATCATCCAATATTGTCGACGCATTATTATCATTACCAGACTGATGTTGTTCAACTTTACTTGGTTTGTTTAAATATGTAAAAATTAAAGGCAAATCAGCAGAACTTGCAACTTTTTTATCTGCAATAGGTGTTTCGTTGTTTGTTTCAGTATTATTATTTTCACTCGTGAATAAAGTTGAGTTATTTCGTAATCGTGAGTAATACGAAGTATTAGGTAATGTTCTTCTCGATTTAAAACGGCTTCCAGATGCCACACGATCATGTTTACGGTTTTCACTTAATGGAATTACAGTGAAATTTTTGTTAATAGGATCATTTTTACGTGAAAAAAGCGATGAACGTACAACTTGCTTTTTTGGTAATGAATCAACACGTTTGGTTTTAAGAGACATATCTGTTTTTGACGGGTCAGTTGAAGTCTTAAATTTTCTGCTAAATTTATATTGACTTTCAGTATTCGGCTTTGTCGAATTAGCTATATTTTCTGGCGTCGATTTACTTGCACCAAATTTATTACCCCTAAGCGAATAAGCACCACGTGTACGATATGGACTTGATCTAGATTTTGGTGAAACTTGTATTAAATTCGAAGCGGTAGTTGTTGTTGTTGAAAATCTTTTTTCTGGTTCTTCTTTTTCATCTTTTTCTGCGTTTTTAAATTTTTTACGAAGCTGAAATTACAAGTTAGTATATATTAGTACAATTTTGCAATGATTCAATCGGTAACTCTTTCCGATATAAGCCATATTTTATGATATGTGGAGTAACTTACTATTATATATTAATATAATTATATATATTAACCTAATTGAAGTAATAGTATTTTTTTACAATTAACTAAAGTATTCTTATAAAAAAAACTAAGCTTTACTAATGTATTTTAATGTTAAGAATAAATTTATGCGATCAGTCAATTGTGTAATATATCATATTGATTTTTTTTTAATATGAAATGTTTTCAATATTTTATGTATACCCGAGAATTTTTGTCAGTGCCAGGTCCAGTGATGATTGATTGAGTGGAAGGTGTGTAACTTTTTGATTCTTTTTCTGATGCTTGCAATGACAAACTCTCGTTAGTTGAAGAGTTTGATTGTGTCTGAAATAGTAAATTATAAAATGACAATAGATAATATTTAAAAATAAATACGGTATATAATAAGGTATATGAATAGTATATTAATATATCAGTAAATGTTATTGTTGGCCTGATATTATGATCGTTATATGTATACATATATACAATAGTAAACGAAATTTTATACCTTAGTTAAAAATTAAATATTAAGTACTTACTGCATTTTTAGCTTGAATCAGAGCTTTAAAACTCTCCGGGTAATTATCATCTTCATTTATTTCATCAGATATCTTTGATTTTGTCTTCACCTCACTAGATTTGAAATAACCATTATTTCTTGTGATAGGTCGCCTTACTACCTTTATTGATTTCAATGTACTTAACGTTGATATAGATTCTGTACTTGTTCGAATAGAATTTTTTGTATCTACCGAAGTCGTTTCTTTAAATTCTGGTTGACTAGCTACATCATTGCCTTCGCTGGATTTTACAATGTCATTACGCACCGTTTTATCTTCGTCAGTTAAATTCGTCTCTGTTTCTGATGTTCTTGTTTTGTACCTTAATTTTCTGGAAGATCTATCATCGTTTGGTCTTGGTAATATTTGTTGTTTAGTTGCAGCAGTAAATGTGTTTGTAGTTCCAGCAACTTCTAAATCGAGAGCTTTAGTACTACTTCTTGTATTAATTCTTCCCCGATATTTAATTGGCTTTATTTCTTCAATTGTGCTTACCGTTGAACTCCTTCTTCTAAACTGATTAGAAGGTTCAGTTTCTCTAGTTTCTGCAATTTCAATTATCTTAGCTATATCTACATTACTGTCAATACTTCGCGGTGATAATGTCGTTGAGACTATATTTGAAGAACTAGGTGGTTGATCAATAGGAAGAGTAGAAGTTGAGGTATATTTTATTCCACTTTGTCGAGACCTTCCTCGAACAATACTCTCTCTAGTTGAGGTTTTTTCTGGAACTGCTTCTTTTTCGATTGCTTTTGTTCGAGATCTAATATTAGATTTTCTAGATTCAAATTGTTGCCTATGTCCTGTATTTAATTGTGTCTCATTTTTATCTGACACTTCTCTTTCCGTTGTTCTACTTCTAGATCGTAACGTACTTGATTCCGAACCACCTTCTCTCCTTCTCACGTTTCTCGATCGGATTGTGGGTATAATATCTTCTGTTTTATTTAAATTACTAAAAACTCTTTCAGTTGTCGTTAATCTTCTGCTTATTCGAGATGTTCGTTCACCCTGAAATTAATAATAATCAAGTAAATATTTATTTGCCATGTGGGTAAAATAAGTTATTTGATAAATATTCTTATTATTAAGAAGATTTAAAAGTTATATTAGATAGATATTTCTAAAAAATCCTGTATGATATGCAAATCGGTGCGGCCATTTAATAATAGTAAGAGATCACAGCCACAAATGGAGAGAGTTCTTGTTATGTTTCTGGCTTTTTCTGCCGCTTAAACGGTATAATTTAGTGGGTTTCTAGCAATGTTAGTATATCAATGGAATACAGTACAATTATTTTACTCCGGAATTCCGGCCCAACTATTGCATTAACATAAGCTTCCAAATATACATATATAATATATCTATATAAATAAATATATAAAAATAACTTTAAAATTCCATTTGTACCTGCAATTGAACCTGGTACCCTGTTGTGTAGCATAGTTAGCCTAGATGTAGCTGACTAGAAAGTTTGACGTAAAGAAATGTTTATAAAAAAAAAACAACGCAAGTACATTCCGAGTAAAAAGAAGTCGGAAACCGAAATGTATTTATCTTTTTAAATGATTAAATATCATTCCAACATAATAATTTGTAATATTTTATGTAATTACTTATTTTTTATTAAAATCTTAAATGCTATTTCATTACTTTCAATACACTCCCAAAGAATGGTAACTTTAGTCCGTAATACATTTGTCAATTATGAAATTTTTGAAATTTTTTAAATATATTGGTAACTTGTGGGAGTGGTAACGCACCAGCCCGTTTTGGTTGCAGATTGAAGGACCCTAAATGATAGTTATAAATATACTTAAATGAGAATAACGAAATTTATGGCTTCATTGCAATTTACAATTCAATTTATACAAAACACTCTTAAAATATCTCCATAGTGAGTTACTTATAAAATAAAATCAGCAGCAATATTATCCAGACGGCAATAGCCATTTTGTAACAGTCAATTGAATAAGTGTCCATCCGTAAAATAAGGTTGATATGTTCAAAATGCGAATAGTGCTAAGTAGAGCATAAACTAAACTATATCATAGACAATTATTACCGTAACACAATATTATTAACCAAAACGGTATGTTTAGACACCACGAACTATTTCAAATATACCTGACTTAAATTATGTATCTTAATTTTTATCCAAATTCGTTTAAAACTCATCTAAGTTGTAATACATATATTTGTAAATTATTTTAAATACTTCTCTAGAGATATGCTAGGTGGAATAGGTGAAGGTTTAAACAAAGAATCGAAAAGTTTCAGGTAATAAGCTCCGGGTCAAACAGCAGTCAAACAAGTTGACCACCAACCTGAGATAAGTAGGGTGAGTATGCTGTTAAAAGTAGGTTCTTGTGTAGTTTTATTAAAGTACCAAATGTATTTATTTTAATTAGCTTTATAATAATCAATTGTTCTGACTTATACTTTTGGGTACATTTGTCTCTATTTAAAAGACTTTAAAACAAGGAGTTTCTAGTTATAAAAACTAATATGCTTAAAAGATAAACATTTTAGTCTTCTGTTTATTAAACCCAGAAATAACGGTTTAAAATTATTTTTTAAATAAATAACAGTAATATCTCAAGCCTTCATCTGACCTTTGAAAAACACAAAGCAACCGTGACACAGAGTATCCTATTAGAGGTGAAATATATAGTATCAGTGTCAACAGAAACATCCATAAGATCGTGTTCAAGTATGCATAAAATTGATCACTTTTTTACATGATTGAAAAGTTACTTTTGGGTAAGGTTACAATAATCTTATAAAGTTATAAAATTGAAAAGAAACTTTATAGATCAATTTTTAATAAAGAAAAAGTAAATACTATTTCAATCAAATGATAAAAAATCTATTTTTTCTATATTTACCTTCTATTTCATTTCTGGAACTATTTATAAAAATACATAAAAAATATTTATGGTTACCCCATCTGTCAGTCCTTGCTCGCCTTTCACACTACGACAGTCTTTTTCCTTTTACGTCCGCATCAAAACGAGCTTGGGAATATTCTTAAGCACGAAATAATACGTTTTATAAAATATAATTTTATTATTATTTTGGTACGTTACATAAATTTCAATTGGCAATCAAACATAAGAGTTTTGTTAATCATATTTGGCTTGGCATGGCTTCACCCATTGCAGAGCCATGCTGAAGTATATGCTGACGCACTAATTGGGCCAGCTCGTCCGAACGCTCGTCGTCGTCACGGGCTCACAGGAACACTCAGCGTGAAACAGTACTTGTACCGTTTTTCGCAGAGTGAGTGAGGATATCGGAGGGTCTTAAAAGTGCCGCTTAAGCGGCGTAAAAAGTTGACAACACCTGCAAACAATGCTCAGACTGTGGCGCGGTTGTTCACGAATGGCGGTGTTCTCTAACCATATAGGAAACCTACATACTCCGTAGTCCGCTATAGAATTTAAAAAAATAGGATAATGGCAGCATTATGTAATTTTCACGTTAAATTTTTGTTTCCCTACTATTATTATTACATTATAAATATCGTTATGAAATTATTACATGAAAAAACTAAATTTTTGTTTTTCATTTATTGAATTAGGATTGCTTTAAAATAAAACTGTGCTCACAGCCTCACATCTTAGCGGATCTTTTTCAACTTTCAACTTATCAGATCATGTTTATTGTATCCGATCATGACTTGTACCGAAACCTCATGACGTGCATCACTTACATCATTGGCTAGACATTACCCTTCTAACTGGTTCGAGAAGCAATAATAATTCTCCCAAGATTAATCTTAAAGGCTTACTTAATCCTATAATTAAATTTTCTAATCATTGCAACACGCCGCTTTCATACTTCCGTTTGGCGATGTGTGTTTGTGAAAAAGAGTTTAGTTAGCATAATAATTATTAAATATTGAATAAGAGTAAACAGATCTAATGTATGAATTATTAGGAACTTACATTTACTTCTACAGAAGAGTATATAGTAGTAGAGTATATACATATAATACGTTGATAAGGATAATTGAAATCAAATAAACGTCGGATTGTCATTGACAACAGTAATACTGTTAAATACAAAAAAATTTTGGCCAAATACATTTTTTATCTCCACGTGTAAATCAAGATTTTCAAAACAATAAGAAATAACATCGAGGTGATACGAATGAAACCTTGTATTCAGTTTCGATATTGAGAATAAATGCAATAGTTAAGTCATATAACAATTTATTTTTGCATTGACAACGGTGTTGATGCTATTAGACGCAGATGCTATCGGTGTTCTAAATCGTGACCGTATAACATTTTGTAACATTATATTCTAATGTTCATGTTGAAATCAATCATAAGAGTTTTTCTAGACAGCTCTACCAACCAGACCGGAGCTATTGATTAAACAATGTCTGTCCATGCAACTTTCGTATAAAGAGTTGAGAATTATTATTATTTATATTACAACGGAGTAGTTGGGTCTCCTATATTGTAAGAAAACATCGCTGCCCAGACAACCACATTTGCATTCCCACAGTCCGCGCATTGGTTGTGTTTCTGGCTTTTTACGCCACATAGCGTTTTTAAGGGCCTCCAATATCCTCACTCACACAGCGAAACATAGAGGCTACTATTTCACGCTGAGTATTCTATGAACCCGTGGTATCAATTGGCATCCGCATATGCTGCAGCTTGGCTCTCCTACGGGTAAAAATTATGTTTTATTTTGAAATAAATCTTAACTAAATTTATTTTATGTTAAGGTCATTGATCTATAAAGTATTTTAATATAGATGTTTATATTAAAGGAATTGCTGGAGCGAAAGTGAACTGGTATCACTTTCGTGCGAGAGTAAACCGGCTGGCTTTCGTTAAAGGTAAAATTGTGTGGATTCATTTGCGAGATATAATTTTCTAAAAGTTACACCAAAAATTCTATTGTTATTTTAATATTATTTATATTTCATAAAATAAGCAAAATCTATAAGGAATGTTTTGTTACCCTGATAAAACTGTTAAACTGTTTTTATAAAAAAGTCATTCAATCTATCTGTTAATTTGTCGTTATTCATTTACAATCATTTATTTAGATTATGTATATTCAGCAAGTGCTTCAGCAAGGACAATTTGTAAATATTTTTAAAAATAATGATTTAATATTGTAAATCATTTCACTTTCAATAATATTTGCTTTACAAATTTACGAAAAAAGTAAAGTATTAAAAATATTTCGAATCTACTATGGCGTATTTATATAAATCTTACAACGTCATTAGTGGTTACACACAAACTTATTTCGCCATTATAGACGGCTTTCCAATAACAAAAAATCCATTGAATATTTTGATAGCAACACAGTGACTGACATGTAGTTTATTAATGAGTTTTAGTATGAAAAATAATATAAAGTATTATAAATATTATATAATATCAGCTTAAAACAGTACCAATAAGTTTTCCTTGGGTTGTGAGGATATCTGAGGGTCGTGAAATCATACCACTCAAGCGAAAATAAAAGCACGCAACACAACCAAAGCATGGACTGTGGCGCGGCTGGCCATGTGCGGCGATCACTAAACATAGTGCTCCGTAGCCTGCCATATAGTAAAAAAATATATATTTGAGGTGAATGTAAGTGATTTAGTTATTATAAATATGTCGTTTTATTTGTATTACTCATACTAATATAGTATAAAAGTTATTATTGTTTATTAGAATAATAAGTGGCCGTTGTGCAAGATTGAATTGTAAATATAATTTTTATGACAAATCATTTTATATATGTCGTGAGAACAGAGATTATGAAATACGTATTAGGTTATGTTATTATTACTTACTTAGTCACTACTAATTAGGTAATATTTAAAAAAAACACGGATAGTCCTGGATTCGATTCTTTCGAAATTATACAATAGTAGTTTGTCCGTTATTGGGTATATCATTGGATACCTCATATACTATATATATATAATACGCCTCGGGTACCTTTAAGAAAAGAGCGTTCATATTCCTCAAAGGTCGGCAACGCACCCGCGACTCTGCGAGGGTTAGGGGTCTCTATGGGCGGAGTTTTCTGCTCGTTTGCTACCGATTCCATAAAAAAAATACTAATATAGCTATATTTTTATTTTTTACTCGATTGCATCGTAAGTTCAGATATAGTATATATATATTTTTTTTTTATTTAAAAACGGTGGCAAACGAGCAGGAGTCTCACCTAGGGCGAACGATTCTCTGCCAATGGACACCCCTAGCCGTTGCAGAGCCGCAGGTGCGTTGCCAACTTTTAAGGAATATGTACGCTCTTTCTTATTAATACCCTTTATTATATAATACTTATCTATATATTTCATCGTGTCTGATATTGCAGGTCCTGTTTGTCCCACTTAACAGCTAGCAACAAAACCAAAGCGCGGTTGAGGACCTCAATGATGTGATGTCTTATCATTGGAAGACTCGTCTGCCTCGTTTACCGCAATATAAAAACGTGCATATTCGTTACATGTAGCCCAAATCACAGCAATGACTCTACGTAGCTGCAATACAGTAGAATACTATCCGCCATAACCTAGTGATTTGAATCGATTAACATTTAGTTTTATTATGTCATTTAAGTTGAAATATTTACATAATCCAAAAATGAAGTTATTAAGAGAGAGCGTAATCGTAAGCGTGTCGTATTTACAATTTACAATGAAATGTAAACAGATTTTATCTACAAAAGATCATCACGGATTTTCTTTATAATGTCTTCATAGAGTATGTTTTTTTCGTTTATTTTACTTTTGAGAAACCTAAGTATTTGTACACTGCATACTTTACGAAATCGGATGAAGCACGTATCGTTTTCATCTTATATTATATGCGGTTTCCTCAAATATATATAAGTAATCTTATTATCTTATGGATCGTAAATTAAATTTAATACACCAATTGCTCTAGAAATATATAATTTATTTTAGTTTATAATATTTATTTACGAGTCATATAAAATACAACTACAAAAACACAACTCATCTAAAAATAAAATAAACAAAATTTAAAGTTTATTATTTAAATTTACATCCCTTCAATAATATTTTATCTGTTTTGACACTTTAACAAAAAAAATACGAATTTTTTGACATCTGTCACTTTTTTTTTACGCCAGCCAGTTATAATTAAAATATTAAAGAAATATATTTTCTTAACATATATTTCTTTAAATACAGTACCTAATACTTAATTTCAGTTAAGTAATTATGTAAAATAGGTCTTATACTGTACAAAAAATCTTTCAAGTGGCGTTGATCATCATTTTAAAAATAAATAATTGAATCTGTATTATTATATCCTATTAAATTTTTGAGAGCCTCGCAGCTAAGTGGTTTTATAAGCCTACCACGAAACAAGAGGTATTATTGAGTTCGAATCCCGGTTCCAATAAAAATTATATGACCCACGTGCTCCGTTATTCACTATACTATATGAAAATATTTTAATACATTACAATGTATTACTTTTTAAAATATTTGTTAATTATATGCTTAAAAGAGCCATAGACAATATTCGGCGTACTAAATCATCAGGCTATTATATAAATTAAAATATATTCTGTGAAATAAAAACCAGAAACGAAATATTTTACGCTATCTTGACCTATGATGAACGAAAATGAGTCTAGACTGTTACATAATATATATACCTGACCGCAAAATGGTATAATGAGGGATTGCTAATGTAATTGCTGAAATTTTTGCATACTAAATACATGTTTTGAAATTTGCTAGTATAACTAATCATGTGGTCGAAATGTATTGTATCGTTACAAAAAGATTCGCGACAGTTATTAGAGAACTTATTTGTTAAGAAAATACCTTAAGGTTCTTCTGGGCGTGAAACTCGCGACCATATTACCAATAACTCTATTGTTGTGCAAAAATATAGATTTTAAAACACCTAAAATACGATGGAGCTATTATTATATTGGAGCTAAGTTTTTGTCTGTCATTATATTATTATAGCAATATCATGAAACCTACTTAACTGAGGAGTTTTAATTAGTGTCAGCCCAAATTAAGCCAGTCTTGGTCTTGCGCCAATACACCTGGTATTGGTCTTGGTCTTGCAGCAAGAGTCTTGCAAGTCTTGAAATTACCTATTAGACTATTGATATCTATTAAAGTTTACTTCAGATCTTAGAAAAATCCATCAGAATAGGAACATTTTGAGGTTGAATTAGCATATCTATAGTAAAGACCAACCAGATTTATACATATATTTATAAATAGAAAATTTATGTAAAGAAAAATATAATTTTCTTATATTATGGTATGGTAGTCTGTGGTGAAATAAGATTGTAAAAAATCACTACGAAATCACTAAAAATCACTACGAGAAAAATCCTAAAATAAATTAAATAAATATAATTTTTAAAATTATTTTACGTGTAAATCTCAATGTGAAGTTTTAAACAATTAAACATCTAATCTATCGTATTAAACGTTTGTTGTAAATGCTCGTAGTATGTGTAGGTTTC